>OZ010602.1:747500-792500 GCA_963932145.1 Acanthosepion lycidas | reverse complement strand
TAGACTCATTGGAGTGACAGGGTGTAAGCGATTTTTATTATTTTCTTCACATTAGGTCATTTGCAGTGGTGTGCAGTAATATGAATCTATTCTTGGCGTGTATGATGAAATTTGTTTGGCTTGAAAAATATTGCGCCATCCGTGATTGCGTCAGAATTTCATCACATCCAGACACTATTGTCTAGACTATCGATTATTTGTCCTACGGCTATTGTCTACGATGGATGTTACTCCAAGGAAGCGCACAAAAATTGTAACACACACTGGCAAGCCTTATCAGTGATCAAATCAAATTACCATAGGTTGGTCCGGAAATTGTCCTGATTTAAATCCAATCGAGAATCTGTGCTCAATCTGCAAGGAAAGACTTCGTGGAATGGACATACGAAGTACTAACATATGCAATGGGTCATATTTTATTTGAAAAAATTTGAAATGATGTAAATAATAACGGATTTATTCGTTTTGTTTCAATTAATTTGCACAAGGGTATATATGGGGGTAGGTCTCTCCATCTCTGTTCGCCATCTCTGTTTTTCATCTTCTTTTCCATTGTATTGATTATTGCATTCCATGATTACAACCAAAGTATCTTATGTAAAACATTGTTCTACCGGCAAGCTATTTAATATACGCCGCTTTGCAGCTAAAACGAAAGTTCTGATGGCGGAATTTATGCTGTTGACTGCGACCTAGTCTAGTAATACCCGGCTACTGATCTTATGGACAGGTTGTTAAAGCTTTTCGTCTCGCAATCAGCTTAGACAAAACAGTCGTGTAATATTCCAACCAACATCATGAATGTCTTGCTCTGAACCTTCCATCTATGGTGATTGGAAAAGCTTCAAAATTATTGAGATTTTTTACATACCTTTATGGTCCAGGTTAGGACCAAGGAAGAACAACACGAACACAAGAGTAGAAATAACGAAGGTATATTACACGAAATAATAATACAAGATGTGGAAGGTGTTAGTATGACTGTCAGTCTGGTTTGGAGTGAACTACTATCGGCTCGACTCGATTCGTCCCTCTCTCTTGAGAGGCGTAGTATACATAGTGTTAGGAAGAGTTCATTCTGTAGTTATAGGTAAGGACAGATGACAATACCTGAGTAGTACAATGAACCGTCACTGCTCAGTTTATAATGAAATTTCTCTTCGTCTTAAAAAGGCTATTTATGCTGTCTCTGATCTAAAGGGCGCCCTCGGTAAGACGATAAACTTCATCCGCATTCTGGGTAAGACGATAAACTACGTCCAGCAGCAAGGCCTCTGATCAGGAGGTTTTGAAGAGCGTGGAACCACCTCTTAATTGCTGGTGTTCCCAGGTCCACCCTGACCCAGGGTGGTAGCACCTGATCCCAGCTATGGACAAATAGTTAACTATTCTCAGCAATACATTTTTGGAAGAAAAAAAATATTACTAGCAATAATTTTTTGAAAGAAATTATTACCATCAATACATTTTTGAAGGAAGAATATTACCAGAAACAGAATTTTGAGAAAACAAAATAATACGAGCAAAAAAAAATGTTGTCGGCATTAAATGACCCATTGAGGTGTTGATATGCCGTAAAACAAAATAAACCAAACTAAACTAAACCAAAGAATACATATTCTATTCATACGAATCTATCCTAAAAATCTTGTCGACATTAAATAATTCATTGAGGTTGATATGCCGTAAAAAAAATAAATAAATAAACCAAACCAAACCAAATTAAACCAAATAGATCTAAAGGACTATTTTTGGTTTCAAAAAAGCTTGAAGATGAAAACGAAGCATGCGTTCTAACAAGGTTTTAATATTCATATAAGACACATGGTTTATCTACGGGAAACATCTGGTGCAGTTGGGACGTTTTCACCAGAGCCACATTCTTTCGACCTTAGGCTTTTGGAAAAGAATAAATAGTCAGCATCGAGACAAAAATACACAAGCACAAACATCATCGATGGGTAGGACATGTGATGCAACTTGCGTATTTGAAAGCAGATGCTGCATAGACAGCTGTTTGAAGGAAAGAGGCCTTCACAAAAACCTAAGAAATGATTCAGAGACTGCGTTAAAGAGTCACTGGCACGATTCTAAATCGATAACCCTAACTGAGAAGAGGCGAGACGTGATAGAAACAATCATATCAAAATCCACGAAGGCTGGCGATTATTCAGCACACACTCGATAGCGTGGGTAAAAACCAAACCAGGCGCGTGGCAGAGTAGAGCTATCTAATACAAGGGTTTCTAGCCATTTGCAAAGCGATGTTGATGCCCCACCAACAGAATACAACGATTGCTTGAATACAGAAACTCGGATTTTACAAGACATGTGTGGGCACATAAAAACCTTTCACCTGTACTGCCGGGCCGGCAAAGAAATCAGACAGGACTAGTAAAAGTCACTGTCGATCCCATGGTCGATACCATATTCAGAATTGACTCAATGTTATTTTTTGTCAAGGATGGTCATGATCGTCAGCCATCATATATATATAGTAATATAATTTGATGATTAGTAGGTATAATTCCAAGGAGGGCTCAATCTAAAGAAAGAGCAAATATAATTATGAAAACGGAATCTTTAGAAATCTATTTCGGTGATAATTTATTTCGTGGGATCAGACCAAAATTTTACAAAAATAAATGATCAGTTTATCCTGACACAAGGAAAAGAGAAAAAAAGGAAAAAGAAGGTCGAGAGAAAAAGGAGAAAGTTTTAATATTAAGAAGGGAAAGACAGAAATTTCAAGATTTTTTTATCGGGAAGATATATATATATATATATATATATATATATATATATATATATATATATACGAAGTTCAAAGAGTATCTGACTTTATTTTTCCCTACCAAAAACTAATATCGCTTGAGCAAAATCCTTTGAGTGGGATGTGAAGCCACCATTCCCAGAGTACAGACGTGCATTGCGCGCTCGTCGGATTTTCGTTTTCACGCAAGATGAACAGATGCATCGAGCAGAAAAATTGCACAAAGCTTTTCTGGTCAAGAAAAACATATAACTTTTCTGGCAGGCTTCAAACTCTGCCGACTTGACACCGTTGACTCCCGGCTCTTCCCCAATCTGAAAACCACGAATTTCGCCGACACTCTCCGCATACACAAATCCTCCCTTAAAATGAAATACACTAAACCGCTTCATATTCCCACTTCGTGAGCAATTTCCTGGATTTAGATTCCGATATGTTTGAAGCGGTTGTACCACTCCTTGATCTAAGTTTTATCCATGGCATCATCGCCAAAGTCCTACTGAAACTTTTAGATGATTTGAGTTTCAGTATTACCTATTTTTTGCCAAAACTTGCTCGATGCGTTCGGTTATCTTGCGCAAAAACGAAAATCCGACGTGCTTACACTACATGTCTGTACTCTAGGTATAACAACCGGAAACTGACGCAGCCTGCCGGCGAGAAAGTTTTCACGCATGCGCAGAAACAATGACGCCACCTCTCACCGAAAGGATTTTGCCATGCGACATAAGTTTGGGCGTGAAAAAATAAAGTCGGATACTTCTTGAAAGAACATCGTATACATGCATGCATACATACATACATATACATATATATATATATATATATATATATATATATATATATATATATAAATATATATATATATATATATATATATATAAATATATATATATATATATAAATATATATATATATATAAATATATATATATATATATATAAATATATATATAAATATATATATAAATATATATATAAATATATATACAAATATATATATATATATATATAAATATATATATATATATAAATATATATATAAATATATATATATATAAATATATATATATATAAATATATATATATATATATATAAATATATATATATATATATATATATAAATATATATATAAATATATATATATATAAATATATATATATATATAAATATATATATATATATATATATATATATATATATATATATATATATATATATATATGAAGAAATATAATTTTAAGGTGGAACATTGAAGTTAACACAGTGGCGACAGGCTGTTTCATTTTAGACGCAATCGTCAGGCCGCATGAAACAGCCTGTCGCCTCTGAGTGTTGACTTCAATGTTCACTTTCATATATATATATATATATATATATATATATATATATATATATATATATATACACACACAGAGAAAGTGAGAGAGAGAGAGAGAGAGAGAGAGAGAGAGAGAGAGAGAGAGAGAGAGAGATGAACAGGCAAACGAACACAAATATGTGCCTATATATTCTTACTTTTCACATATGACATATTGCTCGTATTATGTACAAGCCATTGTATGGAACTTATTGCTCCGAGGAGTCGTGCCTTTTGTATAAGATGCTTTTCAGTGGCCATTAGCTGGTTAGATTTCTTAAAATGTTTTCTCAGCATTTTCCCACCAAATCTTATCCAATTCGATAACTGATTCTGGAAATCAATTTATAATAAATCAAGAACAATGTAATTATAGAAAAATAAGGCATTATGGGCGCGTACATTTCTATAACAAATCATTTACAAGTCTACAACTTTCGACTATAAATAAAGGATTTATGAAATCCGTATAAATTAATGTGCTATGCGGGACAATTTGTAAAAGCATTTCAGTATTATAGGAAAATTAGAAGTCATAATCTGAAATAATAGTAGCTGAGATAAAATGTCAATAAAACAAAGTTTATATTTAATTTCTGTTTTCTAAATATTTTCGAGAATTTGCTGCCCAGTGTTTATTCAATTAGTATGTTTATAAAATTTGTTTTACTAAATTGAAAACTCTTTCAAAATTGCTTTCCATCTGAAAATTTTTAAGTATCACTTTGAAATACATAAATAAAAACTTTACCTCTTGGATCAAAGGTGAATGTAATTTATACCCTAGTTAATTTGAAAATTAAAAATGTCTTCCATATCACAAGATTTTGTATTAAATAGTCTCAATAAATAAGCTTCACTTTTCTGACTCCAGTTGATCGTTAGAATCACTGAGATTAACCGGCAAATGCGTCTTGTTGCATAAACGTAGCTTATGAAATAAGAGTTAGAGCCGTGACTGAAATATGAAGACTTTCGAGTTTAGCTATTTATCACTAATTCCTTTCATTCAACTATGTTTGGCCTTCATAATTCAGGATTATATTGTTTGACCTTTGTCGAAAAAAAACAAAACAACAAGAAACCCCCCCCCCAAAAAAAAAATAACAAAAAAAAAACGTGTTGATAACTAAACGAATTCTCTTCTTCTCTTCAAAAGTAGAATAAAAAGAAATTCTAAAAGAATTTGGAATAAGTCATTGGAATAAGATATAAAGTTGTATACTTTGATTGTTTCACACTGAAGTCAAACAGATGGTTTCAAATAGCAAAGTAACAGAGAGAATGAGTCGAAAAAGGAGACAAACTTTTTTCCTATCTCAAGTGAAAAAAGAAATGAAAAATGACGTTTAATGTTTTTAATACTTCACGAAAGAGAAAAAAAGAAAAGAAAAAGAAATTCCCCGACAAAAAAAAAAAAAAAAAAGTAATAAAAACGTTATCCATAAACACAAAGAAGATGAGAATGAAAATTGCAATACTGCAAAGGGAAAAAGAAGCTCAATGTGATTCGTTAGAAGAAGAAGAAGAAGAAGAAGAAGTAAAAGAAAAAGAAGAATGGAGTTAAATGACAACGCAAGAGGACGAGAACAGATAAAAGTAGATGATGATGATGATGATGGAAAGTGGAGATTGTGTGTTCTATTCAGACACTGTTGCTGGTGGTCTGAATGAAGATAAACCTGTCAGCTCCATCACTTTTTATGCGGCTTTCAAGCAGCATACTCGGAGTGGAAGGTTAGGGTTAGCGGAAAGGTCCTATCAAAAGGGCGGCCGACGACTTGCTTGCCATAAGAAGAAGGAGGAGCTTATCATGCTATATAATGTTGGTACGTTGCCTCTTTTTCTTCTCTACACCCCGCCTTTACTATCAAGTAATTTCTTTTATTCTTTGCTACCACAGAAACTGTTTTTTTTCCCGTTGTATTCTTTGTATATTTTTATAACCGCAACCAAAGAATAAAATTGACAGTTTATATTCTGTCTAACCGTAAATAAGATCTGCACGTGTTTACCAACAAAACAATACCCAAAGTTTCATTTTACGCCTACTTCTAACTCTCTCAAAAATATATGATTGATGATCATTTTGTTTGATAGGATGTTTGCACTTTGGAGCTGGCATATGAGGATATATTCAATTCATTCATTTTCAAATGCTGTGGTTGATCAAACAATCAGCTCATACATCACCCAATATCTATGATTGCACTCGAATTATGTAGAAATAGCAAATTATTTTCAGTTGCCTTAACGAAAACATTCAAATAGTGCCAAATGATTATTTTTGTTCTAATGCAAGGAATTAGTGTCCAATAAGAGCAGAAAAATAATTATCTGCATTTCCACTGATGGAATATTTATTCTTGTAACCTAAGAAAGGTTACTGAATAGAATAATCACATGAAGGTTGGTAATGAACGATAATACTTAGGACAAGAACAACACATATAAGATTCACCAGCGGCGGGTAGAAGAAGTAGTCAACTGCTAGATGTGTGTCAAGTGAATTTCAGAATGAATCTCCAACTGCAGGATATCTACCAACCGTTCCAAGCGGTCAGATGTGGCACAAAGCCGAATTTAATGTGGGGGTAGCCGAGCCCGTAGGCACGGGCAAAAATTCGCCGTAGACCGCGTATAAAACGAGGTCGGGAAGCTGTTTCCCGAGACAAGACTCTTCCCTTCGACATAGCCTTGTCTGGGGATTCTCTCTGACCGGAGGCAGAGAGTTTGACCAGCACAGCTGGAAACGAATCTCCAACTGCAGACCGACATACAGTATTTACTACTATATTTATGTGAATAGGGATATGACCATTATTGTCCGTAGGTATACATTTATATTGTGATAAAAAAAAGAAGTGTGAATGCTTAAAACGTGATCAGATGTATTTAAGATATAATATGAGGACGTTATCCTCATCTTCATTGCCATATTCACAACATTTCGGCCGTTGTACGTTCCTGACTTCTTCAGGTGATTGGAATTTCGAACCGAACCCTTTATTTCGTCTAACGGGGTAGATGGTTCTAGTTCCACGTGCCATGACTCTTTCGAATGTCTCAGTTATTTTCCTTTAACTCAACTCTCCAAGTTTACTGTGGCCTAGTATTGAAGGATCAACTCTTTAATTCAAGTCACTGGATATAACCAACGTCTTTATACACTAGGCCATGTGTCCTTCAGGAAATATGTGTATGAATTTCTGGAACTTATGAACCTAATGACCCAGCAATCTTTTTTTTACCAGTGCTCATATAGCAATTTTTTTATTATTATTATTGCATTTTAATCACCTGAAGAATGCCGGAACGACAACGGTCGAATCGTTGCGAATATGGCAATGAAGATCAGGATAACAGTCTGAATAATGTAAATAATACAAGTAATCATAATACATCATAGACACATATGAGGACGATATGGAAATGCTACTCTACCTGTGAGAAAAGCTTGGTTTTAAACTATTCACCTTGTAATTAAAACATATATCAAAGTAGATGATAATCAATAAACATTTCTAAAGATAATATTTATTGGACATTTTACGAAATTTGACTACAAACAGTAATGTGAACTTCCTTGGTATTGTTTTGCATGAGATAAAATACAGGATGTCCATAAAGTTCGTGTGCACTTTAAAAGATTTATAACTTTATTTGTATTTCCGATAGAAATAATTTGTAAAAAGGATTAGAAAGAAGTAAATCTATATTTTTTAATGTTTTATTGAAATTTTATTTACCTTTCCACGTTCTCCATCATTAGCAATACAAAGGGTAATACGATTTTGCAATTCACGGAAAACATTTGCCAACTGATTTACAGTAATGCCTGAAATCACATTAGTTATTTTAGCTATACTTAAAACTAGGTACATTAAACTTTATAACATATTTTACAGATTATTTCTATCGCAAATACAAAGAAAGTTATAATTTTTTAAAGTGCACCCGAACTTTATGGACACCCTGTATAAAATAGAAGTCGTCACTTCAAAAACTGAGTTCTCTTCAACAGTTGCAAATTGAATTTTAATGCAAGGTGATATCAGAAAGATTTGATTAAGAAATATCAGAAATAATTTATTGCAATCATTCGAAACAGTTGATGGATCGTTCGACGGCATTCCTCACGGTTGAATTCAAGATTTCTTTTACATATTCCAGTATTTTGCCTGTGATAAATCGACCTAATTTTTAATAACCGTGAACCGATAAGCGATCGACCTTACAACGCTTTGTCCTCTCAAAATTTTGTATTTAATTCAAGAAATGTTTGCCAAAACCTTTAATTACATAAACATTCACAAATCTCTCCACAGGCGAATAGTCGCACTCACACGGATTTATAAAAGAGTTTTTAAGTTCTTTTAACTGAGAAGTTGAGCAGAAGATAAAAGCAAACTATATCTATTCAAGCATAAATATGGGTTTCAGGCAGATAGAGATTTTCCAAGCGTAGCTTAGATGTGGCACAAGATCGAAAGTACGGGGCACCTAGTGAGGATCAAACTCACTTCTCAGTCGTAATTGTTCTAGCGAGGATGCTCTTTATGATATTCTAAGCGTAGCTTAGATGTGGCACAAGATCGAAAGTACGGGGCACCTAGTGAGGATCAAACTCACTACTCAGTCGTAATTGTTCTAGCAAGACAAGCTGGTTTAACCATTACACCGCCTCGAGGGTGCTCTTTATGATATTCTAAGCGTAGCTTAGATGTGGCAAGCTGGTTTAACCATTGCATCACTTAGGTTCAGACAGATCACATGAATATTAAGTTTCTCGGGTCATTGTCTCTCTAGCAAATTTTCGCAAAAATTAATACAAGTACGTTGTTCGAATCTATCCACCATTGTAAAGATCGCTGAGCCATTCCAAATCAACAAAAACTGAGATGTCGACCCAGTGGCATAAAAGTGTAGAAAAGACAGAGAGAGGCGGATCTCACAGACGTGCCGTCGCCTCCCTCTGTCTTTTCTACAAATACTTTTACCGACGAGCTATTTTCACTAGTTCCCAAACTGTATGAATTTAAACGTGCCACTTGTTCTGTACCTCAGTCCCAGCTTTTCATTGTCAAAACGGTTAAATGTAGCCGTCTCTTCTACTCCAATAGCTTCATGTCTCGTACTTCCTATCTGTGGAACTCCGTTCCTCTTACTTGCTTCCCTAATAGCTATAATCTGCAACTATTCAAATGCAATGCCAATCAACATCTCCAGATGCCCCGTCCTTCTCTTCATTCTTTCCTCTTTCACGACTCTTTACTCTTGCTCCCATTCTCTGTAACCCCTTACGTGCTAAACCAAACAACAGCAATCTATCTCAAGTGTAAATCTTTTTAATCTTTGAGATAATTTTAATTCACTGAAATAAAAAATGAAAAAATAAATCTCAAGAATTTCTCCTAGGTGTTGATTATTCTAAGAATATTAAACTGAGCTTGTTCCATACAACTACGAGAAATAATAATATAGGTTGGTGCAAAAATAATGTCGTTTTCTCACATATGTTACTATGTGAGAAAACGACATTATTTTTGCACCAACCTAATAATAATAATAATAATAATAATAATACATGAGAAAATGAATACTTTCTTTGTTAAAAAGAAGCAGTTGCGGCGGCTGGCCGGCCGGCCAATTTCTCGATCACGTATGGGGTTTTGTAGCTATCGTAGTAGGGGGCGGATGTCAGTTTTATCAGCTATACACACTGAGTTTGATAATTCTTTGCATTTCAATAAGTGCGTTACTTTTTCTCTTGAAATTCAAGTAAATTGATGGCAACGAAACATAGTAACATAAAAAAAGTAAAATGCAGGAGTTTGAAAAAGAAAAGAAAATCGATCGACAACATTATTTCAACTGGTTCTAGTTTGGAAAAAAATACTTAACTTTTATTTTAACGTATTTCCATATTTGAGTAGATACGGTGGGATAGAGAACCATGATTGCTCACATCCTGAAGGAAGATGGCAAATAGATAGATAGATAGATAGATAGATAGATAGATAGATAGATAATGAACAGACTGAGAAAGGCAAATAATGAATAGAGTAAGATAGATAGATAGATAGATAGACATGAACGTAATGAGATAGATATGAACATAATGAGATAGATAGATAGATAGATAGATAGATAGATAATGAACAGACTGAGAAAGGCAAATAATGAATAGAGTAAGATAGATAGATAGATAGATAGATAGACATGAACGTAATGAGATAGATATGAACATAATGAGATAGATAGATAGATAGATAGATAGATAGATAGATAGATAGAAAAAGGAGGAGAGAAGCAGAGACTTTTAGTCTGAATCAAACAAAGCAAATTTTAATGAGACATTTAAGAGGTTTTATTATCAGTACGTTAGTTTAGCAATGAGGCGAAGGAAAAAAATGAAATCAAACCAAGTTTCTGTAAATATCAACAGTATGATGAGGAATTAGTTATCTAGCTAAACATGGTCAGACAAAGAACATGAAAACACACAGACACACATACACACACACGCATATATATATATATATATATATATATATATATATATATATATATATATATATGTACACACACACACACACAAATGTAGATTTTCGCAGTAAGACGTGATCTTTTATGGTTAAGTAAATCATTAACAGCCACATACGCGCGAAAAATGAGTTCCTACCTTGCATACAATACATCAAGGGAATATTTCATAAAAATAGCAAACACACCCCAACTTACTGAAAAAGACGCACACACACACGCACGCACACACACACACACACACATATATATATATATATATATATATATATATATATATATATATATGATAAAAGTAAATCCTATAACAACAAACGATCAGACGGTAACAGGGTCACTATAGCAACGCATTTGTCTGCTGTTTTAGGCGGGTCTCGCTAATAGCAACACGTTTCCGACTTCAAAAGGATGTGATTTGTGGGCGTGATTAGTTGTATACAGACGACCTGGGTGGAGTGTGTACACTGTCCGTACAGGAACTGCTCTGTGTACCCAGTGATAAAGTATACGAACGGCTATTTTCCCCTCATTTTTCTTTTCTAACCATTTCCCACCCTTTCATCAACGGGTAGAAAATGGTGGAATTAGATCGACTTAGTCCTTAAACGTGGCTTAATCACTTTGAGTTTGTTGGAGTCTGATTCTTTTGTAAGAGCCGGCCCAGTCAAAAAAGAAAGGCAAGATAAATAGATGTGACATTTTCAAGTGTGTGTTGCGTTGTGTGTACAAGCGTCTGTATAGATTACAATGTAAGCGCTTGATGCGGCTTCTTGTAGTCGTATATCCTGTGATAATGTGTCTGGGTGTGTTTGCATGTTTATACAGAAATGTATTTATATAAAATGTCTCTTTGATGTTCCTTCTGCTTTGGCTTTCTACTTCGGTTGTGATCTGTCTATATCTCCGAGATGAAGTATTATGATTACTTACATTATTTACATTATTCGGACTGTTATCCCAATCTTCATTGCCATATACACAACGTTGTATGCTCCTGACTTCTTCAGATGATTGGAATTTCGGACCGAACCCTTTACTTCGTCCACCAGGGTAGATTATTCTAGTTCCACATGCCATGCATCTCCTTAATTATTTCCCTTTAACTCAAGTTTCCAAGTATTTTGAATCACCACAGCCGTGACCTGGTATTGAACTTACAACTCTTTAGGTCTAGTCACTGGATCTAACCAACGTCTTTATCCACTACGCCATGTGTCCTTGAGGAAAACTTGGAGAGGGAAATAACTAAGAAGAAGGTATGGCAGGTGGAACTAGAACAATCTATACCGGTGGAGGAAATAAAGTGTTTGGTTCGAAATTCCAATCACCTAAAGAAGCCCGGAGCGTACAACGGCCGAAACGTTGTGAATATGGTAATGAAGATGTGGATACCCGTCCGAATAATCTAAATAATGTAAGTTCGGCTGTAATGTTCAGTATTAAGAATTTTCTATATTTTCGCAACCTTATTATAGAGGGTTTGTGATTTTAACAAAGCAGATCGACGATTCTTTAGAGTTGAAAACTCACGACTTATGAAAGTTTTTTTTTCTTTAATTGATTATGAGATTTTATTTTATTCTTTTTGTCATAGGTATAAAGAATTTGAATGTTCCTTCCGTTCACATCACTGAGAATGTTTTTAGTTGTTTAATTCATACTAAACAATTTATAGGCGTTCGTTGAACACACATGTAAATTTATATATTTAGTATATATTTGGGATATGTAGTAGTCAAGACTAACTATTGGATTTACAAATGTGTTTCAAGGTTTCTGTAAATTCATTTAATTTATATTTTTGATTTCATTCTTCTAGAAAAAGAATACGTCTTAAAATTGGAGAAAACTGTAATAAATGCTGATCGTTCGAAAATCATTGGAAACAGATTGAGCCGGTCGAATTTGGAATAATAATATTTGGAATTATTTGTTGTTTATCGTCATAGTGTGAATCAATTTAATGTGAACTGACTTTTTAATCTAATGTAAATCATAACTTGTTTAACTTCAAAATTATTATAGGATTTCTTTATCAATCAACGTTTTTCTGCAGCTCTAATTACATAAACATTCACAAATCCTTTTACAAACAAAATGTCGCATTCACACGGATTTATAAAAGAGTTCTTTTAACTGAGAAGTTGACCAGAAGATAAAAGCAAACTATATCTATTCAGACATAAATATGGGTTTCAGGCAGATAGTGATTTTCCAAGCGTAGCTTAGATGTGGCACAAGGCCGAATGTATGGGGCACCCAGTAAGGATCGAATTCACATCTCAGTCGTAATTGTTCTAGCGAGACAAGCTTGTTTAACTCGGGGTGTCCTCTATGATATTCTAAGCGTAGTTTAGATGTGGCACAAGACTGAAAGTAAGGGGCACCTAGTGAGGATCGTAACTGATCTAGCGGGACTAGCTTGCTAACCATTACACCACGCTGGGTGCCGTTAGGCTCGGGTAGATAAGATTAATATTAAATTAAATATCGCGCCAGTAAGATTCGCAATAATCTACGGAGACAATATTCCTATGCCAATAAACCGAAAGTATAAAACACCGAAAATTCTCTTAAAATCTCTGATAGATAATATAAATCTGAAATCTAAGGTAATCTTTTGAAAGTGAAAATCTTACAAGAGACATACGGATCAGTTCTCAGATAACCACAGTTTTTTTTTTCTTTGGCAGGACATTCGCACACGTGTAATGCTTAGCTAGAAACAGCAGTAAAGGGAAAGGTTTTGTTATGTCTTGTACAGAAATGCAGAAACTTAACGAGTAAATGCCCTATAGGCAGCCAGTCAGACAGACAAGGAGAAAACATAAACTGGAAGAGTAAGGGAGACGCCAGAAAATACGAACATATCGGGAAAGATAAAATGGTTAATAAGACTACTACTACGAATAATAATAATAATAATAATAATAATAATAATAATAATAATTAAAAGAAGAAGAATAGAAGAAAAAGAGGAGGAGGAGGAGAAGGAGGAGGAAAATAGAACGTTAAGCCGTTTTACGGTTTTAGGATATGTGCTCTTTTCTTTTTTTTTTTTTTTTACTGAATGACCCAGGAACTGGATCACAAAGTTGAAGCGGCGTGATTTCACCTTTGTCCTGCTCAAACATCCGGGAAACTGTAATAGCTTCCGCTTCTTACACTAGCCTTTTAGACCCAAGGGACAATGGACGTTTTCAAGCCGTTGCCGCCTTACGAAGTCACACACTCCCTTCCAGAGTTCCTACCATTCCTTTCATTCCTTATATTAACTCTCCTCAGGTTCTGATGTCTTGCCTCCTGCCAGTTCCTTCCACCTCACTTGTCTCTTTCATTTTTTTTTTCTCTCTCGTGTTTTCATTCTCGATCAAATTTTCGTTTTTATTTCATTTCTCTCCTCTCCCCAGGAAACCTACAAAAAATGGAGTCGGCGAGAAATAAAAAAAAAAAAAAAAAAAACCAGAGGTGGTAATAATAATAATAATAATAATAATAGTTACAACAACTGCATTAACGACATCACCATCAATAATGATGATGATGGTGATGATATAAATCAAGTTGTAAGTTTTAAGATATTGCCTGGTCAGAAACTTCAAAATTGTAAATTTTCTTTTTAAGGTCCAGTTTCGTTTGGTTTGAACTTTTCAAGTTACGTCACTCTTTAATGTCTACTTACTGAACTCTTCATAATATTAGTAAAGCGAGCTGTAGGTTAAAAATGGGTAGATTTTTCTTGATTAAAATTAATCTCAAATATTAAATCAGATTAGATCTGTTAAATATTTTATTTAAAAATAGAGCGAAATTTTAAAAAGAAAAAAATATTTTTCTTTACATTCCTAAATCTACTATTACTTCTGTCCTAGAAAAATTGTCACATTTACATATTTGTCATTTTTAAAATTGTCACATTTACATATGTATTGGTCATTTTTAAAATTGTCGCATTTGCGTATATATTTGTCATTTTTAAACTTATCGCATTTGCTATATATTTGTCATTTTTAAAATTGTCACATTTATATATATATTAGTCATTTTTAAAATTGTCACATTTATATATATATTTGTCATTTTTAAACTTGTCGCGTTTGCGTATATATTTGTCATTTTTAAACTTGTCGCATTTGCGTATATATTTGTCATTGTTAAAACTGCCACATTTACTTATATATTTTATAAGCAAGATTTTAAAATTATTATAGGACATGGGTAGTAATACTTATAGTCGAAAGACAGTTTTTTTTCTATGTTCATTTAAGTGACATACCTATTAAGCTTATCTTAGTCTACACACAGACACATTGAGAGGAGGAAGATTGCATGTATTGATCGGACATAAAACTTTTCAGCACTCCCTACATATATATATATATATATATATATATATATATATATATATATATATATATATGGAAAGAGAGAGACAGAAAGGGAGAGAGAGAGAGAGTAAAGAGAGAGAGACAGAGCTAGAGACAGAGATAGACAGACAGACACACACACACACACACACACGCGCGTGCGCAGACAAACAGACAGACAAGATTGTTCGACAGCTCACTAACTTAAATACCTACGTGTAAATAAACATAGTTAAAAACTGTGCACTATATTTCAATAGATAGAAAAGACTTGAGAAAACAAAAAAAGAGGATAAGAATTTACAAGATGATAAAAGCAGTTATACAGAAAATAATGTTATGGATACATGCAATATGTTATTCTTATTTCTTTTATTAAAAAACGAAAAACAAAAAACAAAAAAAACGAAAATCGCTAAAAACTAACATCAAGAATGAATGAACAGCTTCCAACTGGATAAGGCAAAAACGCTGGAAGGATTGTGTAAATTGGTGTGGAGGAGGGAAGAGGAACCGCTGCTCTAATCGAGCATATGTAAGTTCGAGTGCACGCTTGGACGCCATTGTTAACAAATATTTCGAAAGGGGAGGCTGAGTTATGAACGGAATTCGCATTTAATTAGAAGAAGAAGGACTAAAAGTAGAAAGAAAGAAAGGAAGGAAGCAATAGATAGAGCGAGAGAGAAAAAGAGACAGGAGACAGAGGATGGCACATTTGCAAAAAGGCCAAAGAAAATAAATCACTGAAAGTATTTTGTTTAACGACGAAATATAAATTGAATACAACTTTTATGCCATTTTTCCTTTCTTTTTAACCGGTTCTTATCTCTGTTTGTCGTAATAGACAGTTGATAATTTTATTTCAAATACAAATTGATACTGACTTTGAATCAAATTTACTATTCATAGCGACTGAGAGAAAATCTGCCTTAGCAGGTTAAGTATTTATTTATGTTCCTCCTCCTCCTCAAACTCACTTTTGTTATACAGTGGAACCTCGATTCACTAATTTAATTCGTTCCTGAAGGCCGTTCCTAACCCGAAATGTTCGTAAACCGAAACTATTTTATGAATAGGAATCAATGTAGAGAAAAAAAGTCACAGTCGAATAAAATTGGGGGGAAAAAAATCGCAACACAATACACATATGTACACAACACAGTCGTCGACTTAGATATTGTTTCGTGCAGGTTAAGTCGGGTCGGCAATGTTGTTCAAGAACCTAAATTTTGTTCGATAACCGAGGCATTTTCATCTCGAATTTTCTGTTCGAAAACCGATTTGTTCGACATGTGAGACGTTCGAGAACCGAGGTTGCACTGTACTTACATATGTTTGTACACTATATCTTAAAGTAGAAACGCTTGTCATTCGATTTCTCAAGTTGGAAGGATATTTCTTCTTCGACGATGTTTTACTGACTCCATATAACTCTTTAGTTCACTTAGTCGGCGACAAAAATCGAAATGTCTCGTCAAATTTATTTCTTTGCCTCTTATTCGTTATCAATTTCAAATTCTTCCATACACATCCATAAATATATTTCTATATTTACAAAGATACGTATCTTTTTATCAATGACCCTTTTCTCTTTTCATAATTCATTACATATCGTCTCGCTTTCCATCAATTACGCTTTCTTCATTAGGATTTTTTTTTTTTTAATAAATTACTCTGACATAGGAAGAGCGAAAATGAGCGAGAATTAGAACGAGAGGAAGTAATTAAGAGAGAGAGAGAGAGAGAGCTGGGAGAAAATACTTAAAGGATTGGGAATGTAACAAAAACGTGAATGTTTTAGTTTATTGTATTGTGAGAGAGACAGAGAGAGAGAGAGAAAGTAAGGAGAGATATAGAGAAAGAGAGAGAGAGAGAGAGTAAGTGAGCGACGCAACGCGAGAAAAAGAGAACGTGAGAAAAAGAGGAAAAGACATCGCCGTAGCCCAGGGAATAAAACACGATGAGGTCGAGGGCGCGGATCAAAAAGGTGTGATTGCCTTCCTGCAATCATCGGGCTCCCCACGAAGATTATCCTGGAACGATGAGGACATATTTTGATAGGCTTGTTTGGAATCACCCGTTGGTAATTAGAGGTAATTTGGGGTCGGCAAACAGGACGTCATCAGGCAAGCAATCACGTGCAGCACTTGAAATAAATAAATAAATAAATAAAAAGAGGCAGAAAAAAAAAAGCAACAAAGAAATAAAAAGATGAAATAATAAAATAAAAAAAAGAAGAAAAACGAAGAGAAAATTTTAAAAATGAAATCGTCTGTAAAAAGAGTCAGGTAAGGCGGCAAATGAAGGCAAAATAATTTGTGAAAATAAAGAGAAAGAAAAGAAGAAAACAATTATTTATGGTAATGATATGACATACGTTGACGACGACGACGACGACGACGACGATGATGATGATGATGATGATGATGATGTGGTAGAGGAAGAAAAAGAAGAGTAGAATGGAAATCGGAATCAAGAAAAAAAATACCAGAAAAAGAAAAGCGAAGGTTTAAATGAAAAGTTTCAAAATGGACGTTAAACAGCAGTAGAATGAATTTTGTAGATGTTTGATGAAAATGTTGAAAGGCGAGTTACAGTGAGTTGTTTACTCCTCGAAATGTAAACCGGGACGTATTTAAAGAGACAGCATTGAACGCCCTTAATAAATGACTTTGCCTTGAATACATGTCAGTCATTTCCCGAGACTACTTCTATAAATTTAATTTATGAATTAATTTATAAGTATGTGCCTATCTGCAAAGAATTTCTTATATAAATTTTAGTATGTGCCTGTGTACACACACAAAGGAAATTCGGTTCCCAAACGTCTCACATGTCAAACAAATCCGTTTCGAACAGAAAATTCAAGATGAAAATGCCTCGGTTATCGAACAAAATTTCGGTTCTCGAACAACATATCCGCACCGAATTAACATGAACGAAATAATTTCTGAGTCGACTGCCGTGTTGTATAGATTCGTGTGTTGTGTCGTGCTTTTCTTTTACAATTTTATTTTACTGTGACTTTTTTTTCTTGGTTCCGATTGGATAAATAGTTTCGTTTTACGAATATTTCGGGTTACGAACGGTCTTAAGGGACGAATTAAATTCGTGAACCGAGGTTCCACTGTATTTTAATTTATGCATGTATTTACGTTTGTAAGTAGCTAGTTAGACCGATTTAAGTATCCATTTTCTTTTTTCATATAAACATGCAAAACGCTATAGAACATTGTTTTATTGCATTGGACAAAAAGAAAATTATACCAAGAAGAAAAATTAAGGTTTAGAATCGCATTTAATCCTCAGATTAATATTTTAAAATGATTTTTGCTCAGCAGTAATGATCTTTCCATAAGTATTAATTTGCATAAGGTGAACGAGGTGTGGACTTTTAATAAAGACTCAAAATATATAAATTAAGTAAATGAAGTTTTATTCGCCGTTTTTTAAATAATCTATATTTTGTCATTATTTTCATCAATACATGTTTGTTCAATATGATTAGACATATTTCACTATATTGCTATATTTGAGACTCTGGCTGTAGATAATTTTCAAGTCGCGGTCAAGTGAAATTGTATGATGCATTAAAATAAAATCGTTAAATTTTAAGCAATTTGAATTATGTAAGGACAAACATAATGTGAATTTGTATCACAGTAAACTCTGTAAGTAAATGCATCGATTTTGTGGCATGGCGTGCCTTATGGAAATAATGCATACGAATTAAATATTTGGGGACGGGAAACGAACATGTGTGAGTAACAGCGTCGACATATTTACTGAGGGCACGTGCAATTGTACATTTGTTTCTGCAGTCTACACTGGGTCAGTATCTGTGTTAACGTTAATGAAAGATTAGCGGAAGTAGAGGGCGCTAAAGAGAGAAAAGGGATCACGTGTGTGTTATTGAATAAATACGAAAGTGTGGAAGTGTGTCTGTTGAAGAATATACGTATTTCCGTCAGTATGTATTGATATAAACTGAGAGAGGGAAGAAAGGAATCAACACACACACACACACACACACACACACACACACACACACACACACACACACACACATATATATGTGTGTGTGTATATACATATGCGTGTGTGTTTGTAGGTGTCGGTGTAGGTGCTTGTATGCGTGCACGACCAAGTTCTTTTTCTGCTCCAATTAAAGCAAGTGTTATACTGCACTTAAATTCATTCTACGAATAATTGTTTATGGATGCAATGTATTCTCAGAGTACACATGCAAATCTCGCAAATTCACACTAAGATGAGAAAGTGGAGAGGTTTCATGATTTGTTTCTTTCCGTCTGCACGCGCTGACATGTTTTATTTAATATTAGGTTGGTGCAAAAATAATGTCGTTTTCTCACATAGTAACATATGTGAGAAAACGAGATTATTTTTGCACCAACCTAATATTTAAGAATTCTGTACTGTGCTGTGTGTGTGTGTGTGCATCAGTGCATCTTCAATGCATCCATGCATGTGCATTTTCTTGTAGCGCACGTGTTGGCTAGAATAGTTTTAAGAGTTTAAAGGTGACTGAATGATACGTGTTCACGGTTCATATGAATTCGTATTTTTTGTTGCATATAAGACACGTTAATATATATATATCTGTCTGTGTCCATGTACGTGTTTAATTATATATCATTGTACGTGTAAGTACGACATTTGTTTTATGTGTGTATATGTATGTGAATATTCTATAAAAGTACGTATACATATTTGAATGAATATATGTATTTTTGTTAAAGAGGTTATTTCTGAATGAGCATTTTATATGTATGCGTATGTTATTATATTTCATACGATCACACGATGTTTATTTACACGATGTCTATTTACACGATGTCTATTTACACGATGTTTATTTACACGGGCTTATTCGTTAAGCATTAATTCATTTTTTAGTAATTGAAATATGTCATTTTACTTATCGTGCTGTTTGCATTTATTTGTCTGAGATCATAGTATTTTGGAAATGTTGCCAAAACTCTAGAAATAAAATTGAGGCTATTAAAAATATCACATTTTCTCAGTTGTTGAAATTGTATTTGCTTTGGTTTGGTTTGTTTTACGGCATATCAACCTCAATAGGTTATTTAATGCTGACAAGATTTTTATTGCTGGTAATATTTTTCCTTCCAAAATATATAATATTTTTTCTTCAAAAATTTATTGCTGGTATTAAAACCTATTTTTACACTTTCATAGAGTTTTGACTCCAGCTTGGCGGTTAATTATTTGTCCATAGTTGGGACACTAACAGGTGCTACCACCCCAGGTCAGGGGTAACCTGGGGACACCAGCAATTAAGAGGTGGTCCCACGCTCCTCAAAACCTGATCAGAGACCTTGATGTTGGACGTAGTTTATCGTCATACCCAGGATTCGGATGTAGTTTATCGTCTTATACAGGACGCCTCATTTATTTGGTGATGGTTGGAGGTGTCTTACCCCTCTGCAGAGGTGCAGTCTACGTATTCTGAAGACACAGCCGACAGGGCCAGAAACTGTGTCATTTTTCAAAAAAAAAAAAAAAAGAATAAATAAATAAAATAAAATAAAATTACGGGGAAAGAAGTAATTTACTTTAAAAATTAGTCGATTTCGATATCCTTATTTACATTATTCGGACTATAGTCCTCATCTTTGTCACCATATTTATTACAACGTTTCGGCCATTGTACGCTCCGGTCTTCTTCAGGTGGTTGGAATGCCGAACTGAACCCTTTATTTCGCTCACTGGGGTAGACTGTTCCTCAAGGACACATGGCACAGTGGATAAAGGCGTTAGTTAGATCCAGTGACAGGGCCAAAAGAGTGTAAGTTCAATACTCGGTTAAGGCAGTGGAGAACAATATATGCTTTAGAACTTTCAGAGGGAAATTAACAGGAGATAATTGATAACTGACATCCATTAAACATGGCACGTGGAACTAGAACAGTCTATCTCGGTGAGCGAAATAAAATGTTCAGTTCGACATTCCAACCACTTGATTAAGGCCGGAGCGTACAACGGCCGAAACATTGTAATAAATATGACGACAAAGATGAGGACAATAGTCTCAATAATGTAAATAATGTACATAATACCTCATCTCAGAAATATAAACAGATTCGATATCCTTTTCGTGCTAAATAATTATTCTTATATTCCAGAATCTCTGCTTCGCCCAAAATGCTAACATTTGCCATAATTTACCTTACAGGAGTCGGCAACCTTTTGATGACATATTTGCCAACTTAGGGTTTTAAAATCATTCACTGTGCCAACAGCATACGTATTTTTTATACAAGTCAAGTTCAATATACCTGTTCTACAATATATTTTATATAGTAATATATAGTATATATACTTTAGTATATATTAAAATTGAAGCAGCTAAATATCTTCTTGGCGTTGTAGTAGTTATTGGTTCGGACTTCGTGACGTCATATGCGGCTGCGTGCCATTGGAAATTGCTTGGAGTGCCACGTCTGGCACGCGTGCCGTATTTTGCCGAACCCTGGCTTAAAACATCATAAAACTGGACAGATTGAACCATTTTTCTATCATTTGAATTTTTTGAGCCTTTAAGCAATCATTACGGTGACTGAAAGTTTTGACACATTTAATTATTTCTATGCGCGCTATCGCAAATATTTTAACGTAAATAGGTTTTCATTTTTCATAAGTCCAAATTCTAATTCAATAACAAATTAAAAAAATCACCGCACAATATAATTTTCTAGTTTGAAATTTTCAATTATAAAGTAAATATTCAGTTAACGTTTACAAAATATGGCTAAATGAACAGTACAAAGCTACAATATAGGAAAACTTACGATGAGCGAAAGAATTGCTTCCCAGACTAGTTTGCTGATCAAAGAAATGGAAAGTATTTCTTAGACGAATTATTTTAAAAATATTTTAAAATTTTACTAGTTTAGCGGAGCCAAATGAAGACCAATATTCCCCGAAATTTGATTAGAGCAGAGCTTTGAATAAATAAAAGTAAGTAATGAGCAAAAGATTTATTGAAATTTAAAAAATTTCCACAGGAAAACGAAAGAGAGACGCTTATCGCCATTAGTTTTCAGACTGGATAAACTAGTGTTAGGAGCTTTTTTCTTCCAATACGAAGAAAATCAGCATTTAACTTTATGTAAAATATAGACCATCTTGCGAAATCTTTTATGCATTATATATATATATATATATATATATATATATATATATATATATATATATATATATATATAGGGAGTAATCCGTTGGTATAACACAAGCAAGTCCTATTAACACAATATAGAATTTTAAATATTAAATATTAAATGTCAAATGTTAAAACTGACTCACAAAGAATGCCCAATCAGTCCCCTTCAACAAACTGACACCATAAACAGTTTGAAAAATCCTATGAATTTTGAATTGAAAATTCGAGGATGAAAATGATCATTTACTAATGGTATCTTAATTCCATTTGTATGATATATATATATATATATATATATATATATATATATATATATATATATATCATATTTCAAAAGCAAGAGCTGAAAACCTCAATATAATTATTGAAATTAAATTGAATCAAGCCTGTTTCATCCTCAAGCGAAAATTTAGCTTCTTAATCTTATGTAGCGAAAGAATCATCTTTTTTTTTAAAAATAATTATAATCTAAGCTCTACTTCTGTATGGAATACTCAGACTGTTTTTTAAAAATAAAAACAAAAATACTAAAGAACTTCCGATTATTTACCTAACGTGTTCTTTCCTATTTTTCTATATATTTGCATATATATATATATATATATATATATATATATATATATATACACTGTTGTATGGATATGTGTTTGTGACCCTAGTTTTCACGCTTTTGCGATTATCAGACAAACTCATCATGTCTATTGTTTAATAGATTTTTATTATTTAGAAACATAATAATGTGCAGTTTCTCATGGAGGCGCAAAGGGCATGGGTCATCCCAAGTTTTACAAGTTCTAGTCCTGTTTATAATTTTCCATTTTACTTTAGGTGTCCTGTTTATTTCCTTCAGATGCCAAAAATATTTAGATAGAGAAGTTTGATTTCTTTTATTTATATTGTTGAAAGAGCACTTATGCTGCCTCCATCTGGCTTTAAATTCATTCTTCATGAACCCAATGTATATCATATTAGTATTAGGACTCTCAGTGGATGAGATAATACATTGGTATACCACAGATTTGATGCAACATTTATTTATATATATATATCAGGTAATAGATCCGTTGTTATATAATCCAGGTGGATCCTAATAATATCAAATTTTAGAAAAGAGCATATAAAGTGAATAAGGCCAACGTACTTAGCGCTGATTGAAAAAAAATTGTACCCACATAAAGTAATTTTTGATTTTTTGCAGTGTAATATATATATATATATACTAGCAGCATGGCCCGGCGTTGCCCGTGCTTGATTCAAAAATTGTACGACTCATACAGCAATCGCTATCATTTGACTTAAAATATTTTTGCCCTTCCTTGCCTTTAAAGGAGTACCCTTTTCCGTGCTGATGTTGCTAAATGCCTTACTTCTTGCCTCACACTGCAAATTTTTTCTAAGCTCTATACTAAACATTAAATCTGTTACGAAAAAAGAACTAAACAAAATGAACACAAAACGATCAGCTTTAAAAAAGGACTCGTAACTGGAAAAACCGAATGAAAAAAGAATGTTAACAACAAATACTTTTTCACACCCAACCCAGTTCTGCGCAATCAGAATCAACGCTGAGTTTAAGCAAGCAAATGAACCAAGTGCCATGCAGATTTAAATTTTTCCCACTTGTGACGAATGCAGATATAGATTTTTTTTGCATGCTAGCATGCTAGTTAACATTGGTGTCAGTCAGCTGTTGGCTCTCAGGCTGGCCAATAGAATTTTCCTGCCTATTCGTGGCAGCCAGCTATTGGCTCTCACTCTGGCCAGTAGAAAATGGCCGCAAACTACATGAAAACGGCCGTAGAAGCATGAAAAAATCGATTATTTCCACTATCGATGGGAGTTGGGAAATGCAAAGTCGGTCTTAGCCTTCCCGCTAACTTGGAGCATGTGCATGTAAATTTTGGTGCAAATCCGTCGAAAATTGCGGCCGTGCATTCGTTACACCCCCCACACATCCTGCCTTTTATATATATATATATATATATATATATATATATATATATAGGAAAAATAAAATTCATTTTTTTTAAATACGTGTCCATGAATTAGATCTCAATATGACTTGCGATGTTCCACTCAAAGAACAAAAAAAAATAAAATTGTTAAAATAAAAAAAAAAAGTGTGAGACAGTGTGTAATTGTGTGTGCGACTGCGCGCTCGCATGTGTGTGTGTTTGTGTGTGTATATGTGCGCGTGTGCATGTCGGAAAGTGAGAGAGAGAGAGAGAGAGAGAGACAGAGAGAGGAAGAGGCGGAATAGAATTAAATAAAAGAGCAAGAGATGACAAGTTATTTGTATTTGCAATTTCAATATCCGGAAAGAGGCTAGAAACACCCACTACCCCTACCACTACCACCAGGAAAAATGGCGGCTCAGGGTCGGGACTTTGTCCTCTCAACCTTCCTTTCGTCTCCATACGGAAAATGAACCTCGGTGTCTCTTTTCTTGCCGATTGGCATAAAATCCAAGAGAGCACAACATGACATCACGACATGACGTCACAGCATGACGTCACAGCATGATGCCACTCCTGGTTATAATACGTCACGCGAGGTTCACGACAGCAACCTACGTACCTCTGTGTGTGTGTGTACGATATGTATTTAAATGAGCAAAAGAAACTGTACTAGTTGAAGTTTGTCTCTTGGTACTAAACTGATGTTCGTTGACAGCAATGCAATTAGACCTACCATATTGTTTTTAGCCATCTGTCGGTACCTAAACGCATATCTTATGTTACCAGACATTTCTTAATGGATTTAAATTAATTTATTTTTTAATTGAAAATACCAAAATAGAATAAAAGTCTTAAGAGGGAAAAGGAAAAAGAATGAACTTGATTTGAGTATTAGAGACAACTGCAAAAATACTTGAGACTTTCGAGAGAAACTGGTAGAGACTAGAGATTTTGCATTACTCGCTGAGCGAATAGAATTATTAGAAGAAGTAAACATTACTGAAAGGACAAAGAACGAGTTTGTTTGGCTGGTGACCCCGATGGTCGTTAAAAGGCAAAAACGGCAATGCCTGTTTTGTAATTTTATGATAAGCCTACGCATTCAGTTCTTACTCAAACTTATTCTTTGAGTCTTTTTATTTTCATTATGAACTAATAAAAGTACACGTCTACACCAAGTAAGTGTTCAAAACTGGTAATAATGGCGAGGGTCGGCGCGTCTTACCCCCCCCCCCGTTTCTACGGGTCCCGTTGTGGCCTCTGTCATTTTTTTTCCAGCACTGTTTTATGGCCATCGGCAATTTTTTTTAATTATTTTTAAATTGACGTTAAATTTAGTCATGAAAATATTGGTGGCTATTACAAAAAGAATAACATTTTCTTAGATTTTTTGTAAATAAAAAAAACAAACTATTCATTATAAAAGTAATTTAAATGAAATTTTCAGTATATATTTATTAATGATATAAATATATACTGAAAATTTCATTTAAATTGCATAATTCCCAGATTTTTGGTAATTTAAAATAAAAGCAGTGCCCTCCTCTCCCCCCAATTTTCCTTTGAACGTTTGTGGCCCTCAGGTTGGAAAAGTTTCAAATCGATATGTAATAGATAGAGTGTGTGTGTGTGGGGGGGGTGACCCGTATTAAAGTTTCGGGCAGAAAGGAGACCCTAGCATCGGCCATGGCAGTAAAATGATTCCTTAGCAGCGATGATGCGCAGGTACGATTAAAAAAATACAAATAATTTCTTATAATCAAAGATGAAACAAATGTCTATTAAATTAAGAAATTTTATAATCTTTTATATCGAAAAAATTGTTACTATGATCATTTATGTACATCAAGTTTCATAATCAAAGAGAAGCAAAATTGATTCCATTTTCTCCTAAGAAATACTATGAAAAGTAGAAACTATATTTCTTAGAAAATTGTTCTGTGATATTGTGTTTTTCAAGCACATATATTGTTTCTCCAGACATTAACATAAAAAGAGAGACTGGAGTCTTGCACTGAACGGTTGCAAATAATAAATGGTTACTGCTAAAGATAAAATCACATATCAGGAAATAGTTAGACACTGACTTTCTTTTTCCCTCTGTAATCAAAGAATATACACTTCAAATTAGAGAACTGTGCATGAAATATTTTGGCCGTATATAGCTAACGGACAAGCAAAATCTTCCCAGTTAGTGTGTTTGTATAGGTGTATGCATGTGGGAGAGGAACGCGCATGCACGTGTATGAGTGAGCATATGGGCGTGTATGGATAAGGTTTCAAGACAAACCTTCTATGAAAATGAAACGAAAGTAGCACCCAAAAGATACACAAAAGTAACAAGAGAAAACTTTACGCAAAAATTATTTTGTTTAAAAAAGTACATAAATCCTGTAGGGAGATTTTTCCCACAAATCCTGAAGCCAAGTTATAGCATTCTAAAATCCGAGACACGCAAGTGATGAAAATTGACATCGTTAACAATTACTACGGTCAGTTTTCTATCCACCAGGTAAATTATAATAACAATTGAAAATAAAATGAAAATCAGAAGTGTGGATTAAGAAAGAGTTCGTTGAGCAGTTCACTTGTTTGCCGAGTTATTTTCAAAGGGACACAATAAGGCAGTTTGAAATAGAATCCTGCAGTCATATAAAGGCTGTTCCAATAACTTGGGCCGATTTTAAATGTGAATTAAGTTTAACCGTCTAATGATTTTTTTTCTTTTTCTTTCAGATTTGGCGGACATTTAGGCGATATTATCTTTCACACATAATTACCAAATTATTAAATAACATGCTCCAATAGAGAAATAAAAAAATTTCAACAATAACACTGATTTATTTACTGCTGACTTTGATACGTCTTAATGAAACACACTTATATATAATCCGTTTTAATGAAACACCCTTTATAAGCCAAATACAAATTAACGTAATAAATGATAAGCATCTTTCAATTTAATAATAAAAAATAAAAAAAAAACAATATGGCAGACGATGAGAAATTATTTAGGATATAAGCAACGAAAACGAATATTCGAGATTTGGTCAGAAGCAATTAAATATATTTGTAAGGTCTTGGAGAAAGTGTGCCGTCGTTTTTGGTCATCATTATTTTAAAGACTGGAAAGTGAGCAAGAATCAAGAAAGAAAATAGGTGAAACAGTGATAGGGGCGTGGATTCAATGGGCCAAGGCGAGGCTGATGCATCGTCAGACGTATAATGTTGATGCGTTTCTATACCGGAAAGGCCGGGATGTTCCCGTTTTTTTTTTGTTTTTTTTTTTTACTTCTTTGGCACCGGAAGTGTGAAAATGACGCTGTAGCGGAAGTCGATGTTGGGCTCTTGTCGCCATTTTAGAGACAACAAAGTCACATGATCACAGGCCAAGAATGATTGCACGTGCAATCATTTTGCTCTACTTCCGAACGCCGAGCAAAGAGGGGGAAGAAAGTGGAAGAGGAAGAGAGAAAAAGGAAAACGAAAGAGTACGTTCATACGCCGATGTTCTCGACTTCGCACTGTTCACTTGGTTCTTCTCACTCACCACCCCTTTTCCTCACTCATTCTCTCAAATATTTGAACTCATGGACATGCGCACACTTAAGTTCACCAGCCTACTCTCTCTTTCACTCTTTTACACGCCTATGCGTGCGCACACACATACACAAACTCGCCCTCATTCGCCCTTTCTCACACGCTCTGTGTCACTCGCCCTATCTTAGTTTTACACAAATCTAAGCATGCACTTCGATAGATTTAAATAAGAAGTACGAAAAGGAACATTCGTTTACATACTTCAACAGATATATATCTAATAAGTGGCTATTCAGTTCATGTATGCATATTAACATCGACAAGAGTGCATATCTTGGAATGATGACTAACAAGGTAGTCTAGCAGACAATGCTTTCCTAAATGATTCGAAATTGTAGCCTTGTGCCTGAATAAATTCACTCCAGTAAACATCAATTATTATGCAAAAGTCTTTGATAAAGTACGTTATAGAGAACTGTTGAAACTGCTTGGTAACCAGAAACCATACTGGCAGCAAACCGCCTACGTCCGCATAGCAAATGAGTTCAGTAAATATTGAAAAATGATTTCAGAAATAGACAAATATAGGATGTGTCTTCTTACCGGACTTACTCAACCTGTAGAGGAATTGGTCATGCAAGCCAGAAGTAGGCAAAGCAACAGTAATGAGGTAAAAAGGTTCACAAAAAATGGTATTAACACACAAAAGGGATACAAACAAGTGATTGTAGCGTTCTGACTTTAAGACAAAAAAGAAGAAAAATATGGCGGATGAAACCAAGAAGTGGTCTATTTTATTGGCTTGGAAGAAATCACAGAATGCCAAAACACATCAAACAATTTAAGAAAACAAAGAATGGTCCGAATCGTAGAAGAATTAAATGAGAAACATTAACTTCAATTCTTTTTCTCATTCACTTGGTCGGCTATATCGACTGAGAAAACTAAATCATTACTTCTTGTCAGTATTTGAGTGCACATAACATCCGTCATATCAAATAAATATTTTTCTTCATACTTTGAAAATTGTCACAAAATAATCTACAAGCTGTTATATGCGTCTATAAAGTGATTTATTTCAAGTGAATTAAAGGGAGACTTTTATACTTGGTTTTCATAGCTGCATTTGCATTTCTCAACAAGTTTTCACTGAGCATTTCTTAAATAAGTTTAGAGGAATGGGCCATGGTTAAATGTAGTCGGCAGAATTGGCCAACAAACAGAATTGATAAGGTTTCCACTAAGCAATAACAAAGGAAAGAAAAAGAACAGGGTAAAAATAATACTAAGCAAACAATATATATGCACGAGAAAAGTTGGCAAAACAACAATAACAAAACAAAAAGTTCCCAAAGTAACGATGCTGTTAATTCTCAAAATAGATACGGTCAAGTGATTGTAGCGTTCTGACTTCAAGACAAGAAAGAAGACAAATATGGCGGATGAAACCAAGAAGTCGTTTATTTTATTGGCTAAGAAGAAATCTCAGTATGCATCTGTAAGATTTGCCTATAAATTTGGAGAGGGGATGTTTTGCAGCCATTCCTACAGATTTAAACCAACACAATCTATTCAGTGAGGCGATTCTGAGAGATTTAGAAGTTCTACCAGGATTCATTCTTTGCAGTCACACTCTTGACAACATAAGATAATGCAAGATGAATTGATAGCAGATACAGTAAGAAAACTTAAATAACTTCTATAGAATGCAGTGAAGGAAAGCGAGAAGAGAGGACTAAACATCAAATTGTAAGAAGACGTAACGCATGATTGTTAGCAAAAGGAACATCTCAGCATGCAAATTATAAATTGAAAATATAAAAAAAGAAACATGTAAAAATGGGGAAATACCTGTGAAGTGCATTAACAGAGGGACAGAAAACGCAACATTGGAATTGTGAAGGCGTTAATGAAAGCAAAGGATTAAGAAACAGAAGATTTTCACTAGAAACAAAGAGAAGAGAGCTGAACCGTTAGGTACAGTGACAGAACTAATTTCAACTCAGAACTAATTTCAATTCGGAACTAATTTCAACTCGGAACAAACATTTCAATTCGGAATTAATTTCAATTCGGAACAAATTTTAACTCGGAACACATTTCAACTCGATTTAAAAAGAAAGTTATCAATTTCCGTGAATTCCTAAACAAAATGTAATCAGTTAGTGTTATTTTTTTAAATTTAACATTAAAAATCTTTAGTAGATAAGATAATTCAGAATTCATCTTTTCTGCAATTTTCATTCTTTTTTGTTGCAAATGAATAAATAGTACTTTTTTATTTACTTTTATTCATTTAAATCTGATCCAATAAATACGCAATGTTTTTTGTAGCAACAACTGTAGATTGCTTAGCTGTTTGTTTTTTTCGGGGCTCGCTACCAGAAATTAATTCTGAGTTGAAGTTAATTCCGAGTTGATATTAATTCTGCAACCCGTTAGATAATATCAGTCATTCTATGTGGTAGCGAATGCTGGACAATCTCCTCACAGACGAAGAAGTGACTTGAAGCAACAGAAATGTGGTTTTACAGAAGAATGCTGAGAATACTATTGACCGAACATATAACAAACGATGAAGTTTTAGGAGAAATGGAAACAAAAAGGACGATTATACATAACATCAGGAAGAGAGAATTGAACTTTCTCGGGCATATAATGAGGAAAGCAAGCTTGGAAAATTTGATACTCACATGACTGATTGAAGGCAAGAGAGAAAAATTATTAAGAGCTCCAAAAGACAGGAAAATGATCGACAAGACCCTAAAGTGACATGACACATCAATTCCAAAGTTAAGTACTTCAGTTGTTAATCGACATTTACAAAAACGGGCGGGCAGACGACAATTGGTGAAACGGAATATTTTGCTTGTTTTTTTTTTTTTTTTCGAATCATTCCATTTGGCGGAAAATCTATTTCGGTCAGATTTTATTAAAATTTCCTTTTTTTTTGTATGGAATAAACAAAATGCAAATCTGAAAAGCGAAATTAAATCAAGGAAACTTTTTCATAACTGTTGGTTGTTTGTCGACGATATTTTGATGAGAGCAACGTCTGTGGGAGGGCTGAAAACTTATCGGCCAGATCGACTCCCCCAAATCTTGAAAAGGAAAGAAGAATCAACTAAAGAGAGGGGGATTATTGCCTCAAAGTGGAATCATCTGTGTGGTTTCCTTATAATCAAGCCAAGAACGAAGACTGTGTAATAATTGAAACTGATTCTCTATCTAGCTAATTAAAACACACACACACACACACATACATATATATATATATATACACACATATTATATGCAGACACACATATATATATATGCACACACATACACACACACATATATATAATCATTTATTCGAAAATTATAACATAAAAATGTTATAAAATCACTACTAAAATAGCCATTTTGTTTCAACACCTCCGGTGTTTTATCAAGTGATGGTGTTGAAACAAGTGTATTATATATATGGTTATATATATATATATATATATATATATATATTAGGTTGGTGCAAAAATAATAACGTAATAATGTCGTTTTTTGACCTATTTTTTAACGTCAAAAAACGACATTATTACGTCATTATTTTTGCACCAGCCAAAACATTCGTTCTGTTTTTGTCATGAAATGTCTTCACTAGTGTTTAATTTTGACCAGATTTATTGAATAATAATAGATTTATATTGTATGATATCAGCGCGCATCTTTAGAAAATTATCAGAATTGGTGTATTTCTCTTTACTGAATACAAGCAATATTTCAGGATATTATGGCGTTTATTTTTAGAATAGCAGAACGAAAAACAGTCTGTGTGGCTGGTGAAGTATGATAATCAAATGATGTTCGTGCAGGTAGTGATTAAATTATGGCATTATTTGAGAATATTCTGCATTATACAATGCAAAAAATAACTAACAGCTAATGTTCAAATCAAGTGTTGAAATCATTTGTATTATTTTGTGTTAGTCGCTTTAGTTGTATAATTTCCATATAAGTTCAACGAAGAGAACCTTTTGGATCACAGTGCGATTCACAGATTAAACGTAACAATAATATTCGGTTTCTGAAATAATTTGTCTAACGATGAAAAGTGGATAATTTACAACAGCATGAATCACAACAGATAATGTAGAAGTGAAATAAATCACCATAAATCCTACCCCAAAGACAGCGTTTATTTGAACAAGTTGTTACTGTTTATATTGTAACATTAAAAGAAAGTCCTCTACTACGAAATCCTTTCGGAAAACCAAACGCTTGATTCAAACATTGCTGCCATTCAAACTAATTGAAAACATCAATCAATAACAAAAGCCGGAATTGCTGACAGAAAGAATGTAATATTGCATTCCATGAGGATAACGCTAGACGGTATGCTGCTTTGGTGAATAGACCAAAATTTAAATTCCCTAGAAAACTTTTATAATTACGGAGGGCAGTTTTTGCTGAGAAAGATATGTTCTGGTAGGATAGAATTACAAAGTCACTCGAAAAATGGCAAAGATACTGCAAAACAAATGTTGTTATGTTGTTACCGAGCGACCATTTTAATACTGGTGTGTCTTCTTCCGCTCTCATTTTTCTTTACGTAAAGTCTGTGAACGTGTTGTTGTTGTTGTTGTTGTTGTTGTTCTTCTTCTTCTTCTTCTTCTTCTTCTTCTTCTTCTTATTATTATTATTATTATTATTATTATTATTATTATTATTATTACATTTCGATTTCTGCTATAGTGACACTACCTACCAAGTCTGCGGAGAGACCTAAGACAGGTGGTGTGTTGCTATGGTTACATTTAATGATTTGTTTTTCTAACTTCCATAACATCACTAACCTTACATGGACAAAGTTCTTAGTGTGTCGGCTGCACTTATCAAGACAATGTTTTTTGTATTTCTCTTAAGCTGGGATTTGCATAGATCTTTTCAATGTGTTGTTTGTGTTCGTTTTTGTATCATTTCAAGCGCACCTACTGTAACTGGTACTATTCTGGTTTTCAATTGCCATAATGGAGTCACAACGAGTTTGTACTTCTCACAAGACAATTTTAACTTTTCTTTCTTTAAATAAACGGCTGTGAATCTAGTTGGAGAATTCGCAGGACCATTATTGGGATTATCACAGTTGTGGGGACCTGAAGATTCAATATTTGGGTAGGAGTTTGTTTCTATGGCAGATTTTTTTTTCTTAAGGGACGGGATCCCTGTTTATCCACTGAAAGAGCTATACTGGACTTTTTGGTTTGACTTTTAGTTCTCATGTTGTTCCCATGAGTAACACAAGGGTCCAAGAAGTCCACCCAAAGTCACTCGGCAATATGGGTGATGTTTTTTTACAAACAGTATTCCGAAGCCTGTAGGAAATCGTTCGTGACTTTATAAAGCAGAAGTCAATCACACCTCGGCAGAATTAACACCTTGAGTTGTGGGTTGTTGATCTGAATTTTCCTTCTCTAAAAAAAAAACAAAAAAAAACTGAGCCCATACTTAGTATAAGTTGCAATGATCATTACCTGATGCAAGGTCAGGTGGACATACATGGGGAATTATCACAAGACAAAAAAAAAACAATAGGTAATCAGCCAATACGATCCTTACCCATGCACATAGAAGCACATATACATATATATATATATATATATATATATATATATATATATATATATATATATATATATATATATATATATATATATATAGACACAAATCGACAAAGATACATTATGTCAAGTTAAAAAGCATGCAAGGTTTCGCTGGAAGTGTAAAATGTTTTTGCGTGTAAATTTTAAAATATAGATAAAAAAATAAAAATAAAATAAGAATAAAAGAAAAATAAAATGAAAAAAAATTAAAGTTAAATAAAGTCAAAGAGACTTAAAATGAAATTCAAGAAAATAAAAATGTAATTTTAAATTGTATAAAATTTCGCATAGCTTACATATTGAAAGGCGGACTATTATTATTATTATTATTATTATTATTATTATTAATATTATTATTATTATTATTCATTAGGTTTTACATCAGATTAAGTGAGAACAAATCTCTTAAAAATCTCACACTTTCATTAGTATTCATGTTGTTATAAATGCGATTGTTTGGATAGTTTCGATTCTTCTTCGAATGTCTAATTCTGCTCTTTTTATTGAGTCTTTTAGGACTGTTCCAAGTACTCAAGAAATCATTGGAATAACTGTCACGTACATATTTCACAATTTTCCCTTTCTCTCGAAAAGTCTATATTAACTCATTCCAAACGTTTTGCATCAGTTACACAGTTTTTATAAAAAAAAAATCTTTATAATACATTTCATAAGTTTCGTTAGCGAATACAATTAAATTATAAACTAGAACAATCTACTCCAGTGAGCGAAATAAAGCGTTCAGTTCGACATTCTAACCACTTGAAGAAGGCCGGAGCGTACAACTGCTGAAACGGTTTTGATAAATATGGCAACAAAGATTGGCACAATAGTCCGAATAATGTAAATAGTGTACATAATACCTCATCTCAGAAATATAGACAGATACTGAACGGCCAAAATGTTGTGATAAATATGGCAACAAAGATGAGGACAATAGTTCAAATAATGTAAATAGTGTACATAATACCTCATCTCAGAAATATAGACAGATGCCTGTTGAATGAAACTCTCATCCCTGTCTTTCTAAACACTTAGTCTTTGCTATTTTGACGTATTTTAGTCTTAATATAATTGGTATTTATGGCACTGTTCCATGCTTTCAATAACAATGTTTTAGTTTTTCTAATTAAATGTCCTTTTCGCGCCCATACCCATTTTTTTTTATCTGCATTTCATTCTATTTGTCTCTTGAAATATTTTATGAAATTTTTTCTTATTATTCTTGGCTTCCTCTTTCGACTTTTACCGAATCCATTATTCGTCCTCCCATCCGTTCTATTACAACCTTTTGTAGCCTTTGCTAATTTGTTTTTATTTGCCTGCTTTCTATAGTTTTTAGTCTCTTGTCTTGGCTGAAGATTCTGACCGTTTGTTTCCTCTCGTAGAAAATATTAAAGGAAACAATAGCACTAAACAAGGGTAAAACAAACAGCAGCAAAAAGAAAAAAAGAAGAAGAAAAGTACAAAGTAAACTGTAGGAGATAAATAAAAAAAAATCTTAACTAAGGAAGGTAAAAATGTGAGATAACGATAGCGTAATAAAAACTGAAGTGAGCATTTCAACGCAACGAAAGAAGATTTTACCAACAAATATATCGAGAAAGAATGGAAAAACAAGAAAAAGAACTGAATCTTACAGAAATAAAACAATTCTGAAGCAAAGTGTTGGAACGTAAAAACATACAGAGAAATCACGTGGCTGGTCAATATGAAAAAAATCACGTGACTGGTCAATAGGAAAAAAATCACGTGACTGGTCAATATGAAAAAAATCACGTGGCTATTCAAAAACATATAAAGAAAATATGAAAAAATATACAGAGAAAACACATGGCTGGTCAATATAAGGAATACATATGAAAAATACAGAGAAATCACGTGACTGGTCAATATGAAAAAATCACGTGGCTGGTCAAAAAAATATAGTAATACTGGAGCACTCGGATCCATCTCGTTAGAGTTTAAAGAATATGTCGACTAAATTGGTGTAAAACAGATTTGCGAACGCTTCAAACATCTTTCTTATTGGGAACAGTAAGCATACTTTAAAAAGTAGTGCCTGCATTGTGACTTAACAGCCATAACCTTCCCTGCTAAACAAAACGTATACACAACAGCATTAATCGGATATAATAATAATAATAATAATAATAATAATAATAATAATGAAAAGCGTGCCACATTCTTGGATCCTTAAGGCTTTGGAAAAAATCAATAGATCGAGATTTTATAACAAAGATTAGGAAACAGGTACAAGAAGAAACCCGTAAAGACTTAGGGATCAGCAAAGGAGATGGAATGCAAAATACCCAAATGAAGGAAAAAGTAAAAAAAGGAATGCTACAGGCGTGTGCGTCTGGAGTCAAATACCGATTTGAATCGACAAAATAGAATATCAGCCATACAAACTTTGACTGTCTCTGGGTTACAATACAGTTTCAACATCCTTAATTCGACCATAGCTGACATTAAGAGAATGGATGGTAGAACGACAAAACTTCTCACTTGCCACCACATGTATCATCCTAACGTTGATGTTGATCGTCCGGATGTGTCCAGATCCGAAGGAGGCAGAGGATTAGTTCAACTAGAACTGCCTTACAAAACCACAACACTCGGTTTTCAAAGATACATGGGAAGTACAGAAAATTGGATGAGGTTCTGTGTCAAAGAACATGAATGAAAAAAGGAATTTTATTCAGCAATAAAGGAAGCCAACAAATTCAAAAGGGGATTTCAAGTAGATGAATAAATAAACCATAATACACCTACCGCAGCGGCAAAGAACTTAAAAAATAAGGCAAAAGCCAATGAAATGGACCAAATGCAGAAACGATGAGAAGATAAGCCTTGTCTTGGTCAATATTCTGTCGATGCCAAGCTGATGTGGACAAACCCCGTACCCCCATCAGTTAGAAGCTGAAGGTTTTATTCTTGTTGCAAAGGGCCAGTACTTGCTAAATAGAAATTACCAAATATATACACTGAAAAATTGTGTTAACCTGAAATGCAGATTCTGTGATAAATATCCAGAATTAATTGATCATCTTGGATCAGGTTGTTAGCACCCACTGAATATAAAACTCGACATGATAGAGTGGGACATTATCTGCACTGGAAATGATGCAAGTTTTACGGGAAGAAGAACTGCAAGAAACTGGTATGAACATCATCCAGACCCGGTTAGAGATAGAACCTGTAACAATTTTATGGAATTTTACAATACACACAGACAGAAAAATCAAACCTAATCGCTCAGACACCGTGAACAAAGACAGAATGTGCTTTCTTATTGACATGACAGTCTCTGCAGATTGTAATGTATCTTTGAAGTTCTTCAAAACTATCAAAATACCAGGATCTTGAAGTGGAAATCTAAAAAATGGGACACGAGGAAATCAATAATACCAGTTGTAGTTGGAGCAGTCGGATTGATTGGAAAGGTTTCCGATAGACTTATTGACGGGATTCTTGGTAGCCCATGCCTTAAAGAAATACTCAAAATTGTACTCACAAATACAATTCACACTTTACGAAGAGCTTCATCTAGATTCGAATGTGTGTGATATTAGTTTTAGACAAAAGAATCAGTGAAAAAGTTTACACAACAGAAATTCAAGGAAATAATAATAATAATAATAATAGTACTTCGTTTTACATTCTTCATGGAGCCACACACACAGACGTGCGCACGCGTGCACTCGTGTGCACACTTCAATTTTGTGTGTATGAGATAGAACGGAAGAGAAGTCATTTTGAAACCTTGAATAATGGAACTCATTCATTCAGCTTTTCGTCTGTCCTGGGTAAGACGATAAACTACATCCGCGTCCTGGGTAAGACGATAAACTACATCCGCGTCCTGGGTATGACGATAAACGACATCCGCGTCCTGGGTGAGACAATAAAATATATCCGCGCCCAGGGTAAGACGATAAACTGCGTCCAACAGCAAGGCCTCTGATCAGGAGGTTTTGAGGAGCGTGGAACCACCTCTTAATTGCTGGTGTTCCCAGGTCCACCCAGACCCGGGGTGGTAGCACCTGTTAGGGTCCCAGCTATGGGCAAATAATTGACACCCAAACTTGTGTAAAAATAGTTTTTAATACCAGAAATACTTTGTAATAATAAAAAAAATATTACCAGCAATAATTTTTGAAGGAAAAATTATTATCAGCAATACTTTTAAAAAAATACTAGCAATACAAACAGTTGTACATTTGTACATTCTTTGGAAAAAATATAACCAGCTCTAGATTTCTTCAAAGAAAATATTCCCAGAAATAGATTTTTGAAGAAAAACATTACCAGCAATAAAAATTTTGTTAGCATTAAATAACCCTTTGAGGTTGATATGCCGTAAAACAAACCAAACAAGATCAGCTTTTCATTTATTCACTTTGCAACTGGACTCCAGAGAAGACAAATAAAAATCGTCCAGAAAAGTTTCTCATTCTAACAAGTCAATCATTTGGTCAGCAATAATGAAAGCGACACGGATATGAGTGATGTGGATAGGAGGAACATTGAACTTTGACAATAATTCAATCAGTTATGTGCCATGCGTGATACACGCTTAGGCGATCATGTATCTTTCGATACATGACTGACGAAGCAGGATTTTTTCTTGCAGCAGGTTGCTATTTCTTTCAGCGGCAGGCCAGTTGCCATCCAGTCTGTCCTACTATTTACCAATAGCTGTGGGTGAAGAAGAAAATTCATACCTTTCCCGCAGGTATTAGCACATAAGTGAATGTAATGGATTCGACTGGATTTTGAACTCGGCTCTCCATTACTCCACCGTACCCCGCCAGTGAAGGAAGACGATGAGGTAAATGTAAAAGTACAGAAAAACAAAGACAATACAACATAGACAAGACAGACAATAACATTCTGAGAATAATCAGCAAATGTAGTTTCTTTTTTTCTTTCCCTCTCTCTCCCTCTCTCTCTCTCTCTTTCTCACTCTGTTTCTCTCTCTCTCACACTCTCGCATTTCTCATATGTTAATGGAATAATGTATCATTATATTTTTGATTAAGATCAGAATTTGTGCTAACACTTTTTAAGCCGAATCTTTTCCTGAAGTCTGTCAGTAAAAATCCTTAGGAGATCAAAGGTCAAACATTTCACAGCTTTATTCATTCAAAATGAAAGACGGTAAAATTTTTGCTTTATTTTAGCCAAAATAACCGGTTCGATTACTAAACATAGTCTGATATTTTGATGTACTTAAACACTATTACCGACTCAAATATGAATTATTAGGTCTCATACTTGATAGTTTCAACTGATTCTCAGTATTTACTAAATAGGTTTCTATGTCTGTGCGCAAGTAGGTGTGTATATATGTCTATAAAATTTAGAAGAAGAAAATAAAGTGAGAAAGAAAAATGCTGCTGCTGCTGCTGCTCGTCGTTACAGCAATTCGTAAGACGCATAGACACTTTTCTCCGATAAGCTCCGGGGTATCACTAAGGAATCAGTCTAAAACTCCTTTAATAATTCAATGCATTGCTCACAAGGGGTGGGGGCAGAACTATAGAAATAAAAAATGAGTGATCTCGTGATAATGTTGGCAGTGAAGGCGGGTAAAAGTTCATGATGGAGTGAGCTCAGTATTTAGGGATTTACATTTTTTAATAATCTAGATTTGTGAACAAAGACTAAAGAAAATTCAGAGGAATAAAATCAGGATCGTAAAACTGGTGTCAGTAGATCGGAGATGGTAAACGGCATCAGTGAACAGACGATTGGAATGGACTTGAGCAATAATTTGGTAATATTCTTGCAGCGTTTCATATCACTGAAACAAATTTTGTAAATTAGGTTTTATACAATGTCTGAATCCCATCTGTATCTTCAATTATTTGTTTAGATAAGTGCATAGAGAAGTGATTTTCTTTCTTTCTTTCTTTGTAGCCATTCTGCTTTCTTTCTTTCTTTCTTTCTTTCTTTCTTTCTTTCTTTCTTTCTTTCTTTCTTTCTTTGTAGCCATTCTGCTTTCTTTCTTTCTTTCTTTCTTTCTTTCTTTCTTTGTAGCCATTCTGCTTTCTTTCTTTCTTTCTTTCTTTCTTTCCTTCTTTCTTTCGAGCCATTCTGCTTTCTTTCTTTCTTTCTTTCTTTCTTTCTTTCTTTCTTGTAGCCATTCTGCTTTCTTTCTTTCTTTATTTCTTTCTTTCTTTCTTTCTTTCTTTCTTTCTTTGTAGCCATTCTGCTTTCTTTCTTTCTTTCTTTCTTTCTTTCTTTCTTTCTTTCTTTCTTTCTTTGTAGCCATTCTGCTTTCTTTCTTTCTTTCTTTCTTTCTTTCTTTCTTTCTTTCCTTCTTTCTTTCGAGCCATTCTGCTTTCTTTCTTTCTTTCTTTCTTTCTTTCTTTCTTTGTAGCCATTCTGCTTTCTTTCTTTCTTTCTTTCTTTCTTTCTTTCTTTCTTTCTTTCTTTCTTTCTTTCTTTCTTTCTTTCTTTGGAGCCATACTGCTTATTTTTTTTCTTACTTTGTACCCAGTTTCTTGTCTTTCTTTCTTTCTTTCTTTCTTTCTTTCTTTCTTTCTTTTTAGCCATTCTGCTTTCCTTCTTTCTTTCTTTCTTTCTTTGTATCCATACTGCTTACTTTCTTTCTTACTTTGTACCCAGTCTCTTTTCTTTTCTTTTTTTCTTTCTTTGTAGCCACACTGTTTACTTTCTTTCTTACTTTTTATCCAGTCTCTTTTCTTTCTTTCTTTCTTTCTTTCTTTCTTTCTTTCTTTCTTTCTTTCTTTCTTTCTTTGTATCCATACTGCTTACTTTCTTTCTTACTTTGTACCCAGTCTCTTTTCTTTTCTTTTTTTCTTTTTTTCTTTCTTTGTAGCCACACTGTTTACTTTCTTTCTTACTTTTTATCCAGTCTCTTTTCTTTCTTTCTTTCTTTCTTTCTTTCTTTCTTTCTTTCTTTCTTTCTTTCTATCTTTCTTTCTTTCTTTGTATTCATACTGCTTACTTTCTTTCTTACTTTGTACCCAGTCTCTTTTCTTTTCTTTTCTTTTTTTCTTTCTTTCTTTCTTTGTAGCCACACTGTTTACTTTCTTTCTTACTTTTTATCCAGTCTCTTTTCTTTCTTTCTTTCTTTCTTTCTTTCTTTCTTTCTTTCTTTCTTTCTTTCTTTCTTTGTATCCATACTGCTTACTTTCTTTCTTACTTTGTACCCAGTCTCTTTTCTTTTCTTTTTTTCTTTTTTTCTTTCTTTGTAGCCACACTGTTTACTTTCTTTCTTACTTTTTATCCAGTCTCTTTTCTTTCTTTCTTTCTTTCTTTCTTTCTTTCTTTCTTTCTTTCTTTCTTTCTTTCTTTCTTTGTATTCATACTGCTTACTTTCTTTCTTACTTTGTACCCAGTCTCTTTTCTTTTCTTTTCTTTTTTTCTTTCTTTCTTTCTTTGTAGCCACACTGTTTACTTTCTTTCTTACTTTTTATCCAGTCTCTTTTCTTTCTTTCTTTCTTTCTTTCTCTCTCTTCTTTCTTTCTTTCTATGAGTGTTGGTAATTTACTCATCAAACGGTTCTCCTCTTCCACTCTTTCTACTTCAATTACATTTCTTCCCCCATCGTCTTTGATTACTTGCTCCTCCAAGTCACTTGTCTTCGTCATCAAATGCCATTGTTGAACCAACGCTAAAAGATGAGCTGGTTTCGTCACTAGCGGCAATGACAACCGGGACACCGAAGAACTTCCGGCTTCTCTGAGACGCCATTGATGCCAGTGTCACAGGAAATACACAAAGATACAATTTCATAGATCAGATGTTTTTGAGTCGAATACACACCATGGTGATAATGATGGCAATGATAACAGCATTAGCAACGATAATAATGCCACTTCAAAAATCGTTTTAAGCAAAACCAGTTCTTTTAAATATCAATCGCTGTGTTGGTTTTGAACCTTAGAAGTATTAAATTTCCGACAGGAATGGTCCAATCTATAAAATTGCAAAATGGATTAAAGAAATATTTTTTTTAATTTATGAAGACTTTCTATAGAAACGTTGCCTATCGAATGTTATACTGAATTAAAGTTAGGGTTTCCTCTCTGTAATTTAAACAAAACATGTTTTTCAATGTTTTACTGTTTAATTTCAATACGATAGTGTTAATTTAGAAAAGAAAAATCCAATTGAATTTATTAGGAAAATATATTCTTTGTCATTCATTTAAGTATTTATAAAATAAAATGTTATTAATCACTTCAAATGTTTTTCTGGAATTTCAAAATAATTTCTCATGTGAAAAAATAATTTTTTTTAAAGAAAAAACCCTGATTAACTGCACCAGACACATTCATTGTTTTCAATCATTGTAGACGACCTTCTCTTAGCGGCAATCGAAGGTCATTATATGAACTTTCATTTTCTCCAAGATTTGCTCGTTACAATCGAGTAACGAGATGAAGGAAATAAGACATTTGCTTGTTATTCCGTTTACCTTTAATAAATTTTGAATTTTTGGAAACGTCAAAATGATTCAAAGACTTCTCTAGGCATGCCAGTACCAAAATATAGATCACAAAAGAGTCTGAAATTCCTGTTAGAATTCCAATTGGGTGCTCTTAAACCAAACATTTTAACTTTTAAATGTTTATAGATTATGAAAAGATATAAAACCTCTTGCGGAGAAAATAAAAAGAAAGGAAAAAAGATGCTTTCATTACTTTTTGCTGTTTCTTTTGTTATTGAATTATAATTTACAAATCCGTTGGTCACAGATTTTTTTTAAGCATTTCAACCCAAGCGAGGTGGAAGTGCCATTAGCACACAAGGGGTTACAGAGAGTAAAAATAAGAATAAAAATGGCTGTTTGAGGAAAAGATAAACAGAAGCACTGGGATCAAGATCAAAACATCAGAAGATATCGATTGACATTAGATTTAAAGTATTGAAGGTTATTGTTATCAGGGAAGCATGCAAAAGGAGAAAAATGTGCGAGAGAAGAATCTGTTGGAGTAGAAGAGGTGGTTATATTTCAAGTGTTTAGACAGTAAAAGGGTGGAACCAAAATGCCAACTTAGTAGCACGCTTAAATTTATGCAATTGGGAAACCAGAGAAAATAGCTCGTCAGTGCAGTTGCCATGAAAATATTTATAGAAAAGACAGAGGGAAACCACATCACGTTTTGAGAAAGTAAGTAGCGTCGAGATGCCAGGTCAGGATCTATCACATATGCTTATCCATCTCTGGATTTTGTCGAGGACCTCGAGATGAACAGCGGGGGATACCAGACCATATATGGCAGCAGTATTCCATGCAAGGTCGAATGGTAGATTTGTAGATTTGGACGAGAAAGAAAACCTTCTGGCATCACACAGCTATTGATTCAATGCAGTTGTTCTACCTCAGGTCAGTGGAAAACGTCAGCCCAAGAAGACACAGAGAGACGCTCTCGTGAATTTGAGCGTCAGCCATGCTGAGAGGAAGCAGGGAGGTTTCTCTATGGTGGGTAAATGTGAGCAGTTTGAATATTTTTTTCTCTGGAGATGAACGTAAACTAAAGTGTGTTATAGCGAAACAGCCATTTTTAACGATCGCTCAGATCATTAAAAGTCATGGATTCAAGAAGAACAAATAGTAGAGAATACTTTAGAAATTGGGACCTAATCAAGAAAACTCCATTCAAGGTCGATAAAGGGATGAAACTAAACAGTAATAACTACTGTGATGGACAAATTTTATTTGAATGCTAAAAGTTTCAGCCACGCAGATTCAAAGTGAGGTGCATATTTATTCATGACGATACTGTGGCGAACTGCACCACATTAATTTAACTTTAGATTAGGAAACAAAACTGACGCGAAAAAGCATAAGCAAAAGACATTGTTACACATAAAATATGTATTTAACAAGATGTACAATATCAAACAACGATGTGAAGGAAAACATGCATTTAAGTAAGAAAAGGTTAAATTGACCAAGTGTTGTCTCTCTTTAACTGTTATTTTAGTGTTCAATGAGGAATAGTCATTTGGTTTAAAGTTCACTGGAAGAATGTTCATGAGAGTCTCTTGTAATGATTGTTCTTGAAAGATATTGCTGTGTAAGAAGAGTTTATGTGAATTTGTACAAGGTATGTTCAGCATGTGAGTGGTGTGTGTGGGTGAGAAAGTTGGCGCATGGTTTCAACTGTCGTGGATTCGTTTCGCTGTTAAATTCTCACTAATTGGGATTAGAAAAACCTTGGCTTAAATAAGCGACTATAGGCTCCAAATCGTTGCGCAAGAAGAATTTTTTTTCACGTGCAAACGATCTGATTGGTTGGCAACGACCAATCAGCGAGCGAGCTTTGGGGAGACTTAAGAAAGCTTCTGTGATCCGCTTTTCCCAAAAGTGCACAAAATACTTAAAAATAGAGCGATTACAAAATTGACGCATTACTGCGATTTGTAAATTGCCTGTAGAAAATGTATTAGTGATTTATTAACTAATGAATGCTTGGCGTTGTATGTGATTTGTATTTTTGTATGTATGTATGTACGTGCGTAATAGATACGAACAATATTTATTTTCGTATATAAGATGCCCATGAATTTCTTGAGTGTAAAAGGTTTACGGGAGACAAGATAATAAAATAGACCCCATCATGAATCCAATGGAGAATCTATGGCCAATAGAGATTAAATTATATGAAGATGGCAAACAATATGACTGTTAAGCTGACTTTTACGAAGCAATTAAAACTTTGCCGTCAATAATTGAAACTGCTGAAGCCAAGAACTTCACAAATTCAGTGGTTAACAAATTAATATATGTGTTAGGTTTGGTTTGGTTTGGTTTGGTTTGTTATGTTTTACGGCATATCAACCTCAATGGGTTATTTAATGCCGACAACTTTTTCTTCCAGGTAATATTCTGTTTTGTCAAAAATCTATTTCTGGTAATATTTTTCCTCAAAAATGTATAGCTGGTAATATTATTTTAAAACATGTATTGCTGGTAATATTTTGTTTCAAAAACGTATTACTGGTAATATTTTTTTCAAAAATATATTGCCGGTAATAGTTTTTTTTTTCTTCAAAAATTTATTTCTGGTAACAATTCTTTTGCAAAGTATCTCTGGTATTAAAGCTCATTTTTACACTTTTATAATGCTTCTTACGTCAGTTTGGGTGTTAACTATTTGCTCATAGCTAGGACCCTAACAGGTGCTACCACCTCGGGTCAGGGTGGACCTGGGAACACCAGCAATTAAGAGGTGGTTCCAGGCTCCTCAAAACCTCCTGATCAGCGGCCTTGCTGCTGGACGTAGTTTATCGTATCACTCTGGACGCGGATGTAGTTTATCGTCATACCCAGGACGGTATATATGTCAGGATTATCATATGTGCTCATTATTTATTCTATGATATTGGGTTGGTGCATAATTACGGAAAAAGAAACATAACAATTCAACAATAACATTTTTAAATGATTAGTCCAGAGCGTATGGATATGGACATGCATTTTTATAACCTGAAAATAAAATAATATTTTTATTTAAAAAGTAAACAAAATAACAATTTTATTAACAAATAACTCACCTAAAAACGCCTGATAATTATGCACCAACTTAATAGTTGTTGATCAAGTGTATATGATTTTATTATCCTGT
>OZ010602.1:667500-742500 GCA_963932145.1 Acanthosepion lycidas | reverse complement strand
TAGACGATTACTTTCCTTTTTTTTTTTATAGAGAATTGTATTTCTCCTTTGATGTCTTCATTTTGACCTTTGTGGTCAGATACGGGAAAACAAAGGAAGTCGTTTTCGATTGGCTAAAACTAGCAGGAATGAGAAATATAAAAAAAGATTTCAGTGAGTTTAATCTTACACGTGTCTGGAAACTGTTCCCCAGTGGGGTGGAATAGCAACCCTACTAGCTAGTTAGAAATGTACACGTCGACGTATTTAATAAAATAGATAAGTTTAAAATTCTTTTGTTGATCTCTTATCCCGGAACTAAAAACCAACCAGCGATCACCGGATGTGTGATAGAGAAGGCAACGTGGATACGAGTGAATCGACGCCATTGCCCCAAGACCAACCCAACCCCAAAAGAAGGAGCTATACAATAGAAATACTGTTATGGAGCGACACGTATACATGGCCGTATTTTAACTTTATAAACGAAGCATGGCTCACTCAACCACGGCTTAAGAATGTTAATATACAATAGAAGATATTTAGATCTCATGAGGGATTTCAAATGCACAAAACTGAAATAGATTTTTGGTAGGATTTTTGTTATATTCCATGCTAAAGGAATAAATACTTAACACCAGGTGGATAATAGAAGAAAGGTTTATTAGACACAACCAGTACAATATGAAATACGGTATAATTATACACACAGGTCAATCTAGTAGAGAGTGACACTAATTGGAAGGTCATATGTGCTTGCATCTTCTCTCTCTCACTCTTCCTGCAGTCTCTCGTAGACAGTTGGCTTTATAGGTACCTACTACCCATAGTGTAATCATCCATGGGGGTGACTTGTTATTCCATTACATCAATTTTCTTTTACACAACGCGTGTGTATTATTGAGTCAGGCAATAAATTCATGAATTCTCATCTGTCATACCTTTGTTTTTTCTCCACAATATATAGTGATTTTCCAAGCGTAGCTTGGGTGTGGCACAAGGCCGAAAGTAAAGGGTACCCATTGAGGATCGAACTCACTCCTCAGTCGTAATTGTTCTAGCGAGACAAGGTGGCTAACCACTACACCACCTCGAGGTGCCCAAAGTGCACAATATATATATTTCAATAAGACTTCACATTCTATGACTATGAACGCCAACGTCAATGAATATTGGAGAATGTATATTTCAATGTTTACATTTTTACTTCTGGAAAAAAGTCAAAGATTTTATGTTTAGATGCGCAATACACATTGATTGGCAGTTAAATGCTACTTTGAATTCATTTTGGAATCATCATTTGAAGTTGTCTATCTTTTGACAATTCGCTATGTAATTTTAATATAACTTTTTTGTTACATGAACAATAAACTGCACTTTGTAAAATCAATTTAACTTGCATGAATATTGTGGAGTTGATAAGTAGAATACTAATCGTAATGGTAGGGATTCTTTTGGTTGTCTCATTAGGAGTAAAACTTTCCTGTTAATTGGTTCTACTTAAATGGAAATGTAGTAAATTTGTTGTAAAAACTACTGAGACGCCGCTAATGCTAATCGCTGGAAATTCATTTCAGTTGGAAAATTGGTATTAGTTTTAATTGAAACGGTCCTTTATTTGAATGGAGAAATGTGTTTTAACAACCGTCATCAATTCGTCGCTTAGAATAAATGCGAACATTTTTTTCTTCATTCTTTTGTATTTAATTTGAATCACAGATTGTACCAGTAATAATTGTGGAGTTGTATAAGAATTAAGAGCTCGCCTCTCGAAGATCTCATAATGGCGGCAAGATAGACTTTTAATTACAAGTATATTTGTTCTACTTCAAGCAAACGATGCAATTAACTTCACCAGTCATTTTTATTTTTGTTACTGGAGCATTTTTTGATATTTGAGAACATTTGTGAATTGATGGGGAACCGATCATTTTTTAAGTGTTGTCGCTTATAAATTGTTTAATCGGACTCCCATATCCAACTGAAGTTTAATTGAGATGTTCTTGATGAATACATTAACACGTTTCTAGTCATTAGGATAAAATTTTATAGGAATTAATTTGCCTGGCTTTTGTTCTATAATAAATGTGTGTAATAGTTCATACCCAATTGATTATTCATGCAATTATCAAATGAACAAAACTAAACGTAATACAATCTCTATATATAAAACAGAGTCTGTCTGTGTGTCTGTCTGCCTGTATGATACCTTTTTCACCCGAGATACATCCAACCGATGTTGACCAAACTTGGCACATATATTGTATAATATAGATACAATAATAATAGATAGGGTCTTAGCGTAAAAAATCGATAATTTTTAAAAAAATCAATAAGCCGATCAAAAATTGATAAATTGAACTTATTTCCTTCGATTTCGTTCAAACTCGGTATGTAGGTTGCTTGCATCATGAAGAGCTCAACGATATCTCATTTTTATTTCTACGCCACTACGTTTAGAGGAAAACCGCGAAAAACGAAAAATCGATTTCAACACAAATTTTAAACTAAAAACTCAATCTAATACAAATTTCACTCATTTTCAGCCAACAATATGAGGAATGTTTAACAGTCATTTAACTTGATAATTGAGTCCACCCATGTAGTGAAAACCCGTGTAAATAGCGAAAAACGGCGATTTTTACTGTTTTTTTTTTCTTATTTTTCGTTGATCTTTCAACCAATTTTCATCAAACTTAACAATTGCTTTATAAATGGATCCTCTTTGACATTCCTGGTAGCACACTGACAAATTGAATTTCAAAAACTCCAAAATAATTGTGGTCTGAAGTGGGTCTTCATGGTTGCCTGTTTTACCCCTCCATGTCCTTGGCTAACTTTGATTGAATAAATACAGACTAATTCTGGTATATCAGTAACTGCATTAATTCAAAATGTTTTTTTTTTAATGAAAGTTTTTTTAAAGTAATTGAAGAAGGCTCTGTTACATCTAAACATGATGCTGTTTTTGCTCCATTCTAATTGAATGTTTTTTCTGATCGACCAGCTGGGTATGGCTGCTAGTTCAGTATATATTGCTGGATGTAGGCAACTTTTAGAATCAACTTTTGCCGGTTTTTGTTGTCTCTTTCTAACTGCATTTCGTCCTGAAAAATTATCAAGTTTTTCAATACCAGCGTTATGCCAGTCTGCTATTATTAACTGCAAAGTGATCTATAGATCTTGCTCAATTTGAGGCGCCACACGTTGTGGTTATAGGCGATTCCAATTGCCTCAAACAGATTTGTAATATTGTGACATTAGCAAGGCCTTTCTTGACAGATGAAAAAGCTTGAAAAACACTGGTGACACTTTCTCTGACCTGTGACTAGCACATTTTCATCTAACAAATTTCAATGCCTCGACATCAAAAGATTGGCTTTGAACTTTGTGAGACCAAAATCTCTGATCAGGTCGTTGAGCTCTTTTTTGGTTGAGGTAGTATGGGCTTCTCTCCTCATCTGCGCCTCTGTTATCTGGATCAATGACTTCATCCTCTTCTGAATTGCTCTTCTCTTCTGAAGTCGACTGGAGGAGCGTACGGGGAACTAAGGGCAGTGTAGCACTGGAACGATAGATGACACATGGTTTGGATATATAATAGTCGGTGCATTCTTGCCAGTTTGGAAGCGACCACCATGCAGAAAAAATCAATTGCTTGAGAGATCAGCTGGTTCCTCCCAAATTAATGAAATTTCAATATTTTCCCCTCTGTACCATCCTGTCAAAGAGTAAAATAAAAAATATGATTATGAAAAATACAAATATATTTCATCCAGTGTTATTGAACAATTTAAAAAAAATTAAATTTTTGATTTTTGAAATTTCTAAAGGTCGTGCGCTGGATATGCACAATTCTAACCTTGGACAACAATTAATGTAATAAAGGTCACGTAAATACTGAATCTTGAATACTGAACATTTACAGAATACGGTATTTTCTATGGCTTTTGCCACTGACCCAGTATGGAAAAAATCCATGATGTTGAAACATATTTAAGACATATTTTTCAATAACACTGGTTGAAAAAAAAAAAAAAACTAGAAGTAAAAATTATCTAAATTTCAAAAGTTTTACAATGAAAATTTCCACTATCGAAACAAGCAAAGCTATTAGAGTTATTTTGAAGAGTTTTCAGGTGAAATGAAGGGCCAAGGCTTTGTCTTGATCCACGATAAGCATGTCAGTATTTACTAGCCCCCCCCTCCCAACCTCACGAGGGTAGATGTGGCACCAGGCCGAGTTAATGTGGGACACCCGAGTCCTTAGGCTCGGCTAAAAATCCCCGTAGAACCAAGATAAACAGGATCGGGTCGGTCTACCTGTCCGAACGAGACTCTGCATAGCCTCGTCCAGGCTCCTTTCTGCTCAGAGGCAGAGAGTTCGACCAGCAAGCTGTAAAAGATAAGCATGTCGAAATATGTCTTGTAGGCTTCACACATTTTAGCAGATGTTCGCCCAGAATACTTTTTCGCTCTTGTCTTGATAAATTTGCCACATACATAGCAAAATGTGTCTGCCGGATGCTTACAACCCCTTGATGCCATCTGGAATAAATTCTTCTATCAACGACGTTTTTACACTTGAAAACTGAACTGTTGAGCTTACGTTCTCTGTATTTATACTGCAATCTATGCTGCCAGAACGCTCTAGAAATTCTTGAAACATTTAGGAATTTTTAGAAAGTTCTTGAAACTTCTCAGAAAATTCTAGAAAACTTTCCTCCAGCGACTCATCACTGAATCTGTATGGAATGTAAGAGAAAATAGTTTAGTTTTAAAACATCGATGCTTAGATCCCAAAAGCAAAGTTTGATTGAAATAATTGTCATTTCCTTTGCTTCCTACACAAAAGACATTAGGAATTAATACTTAAATGCCAAAGACAAAAATTCTGTTATACAGCATAATAGATTACTTTGTACATTTTTCAATTGTTCATATATTCCATTATTCTTTGTGATTTTATCGCGAAAATGTCCAGAATGTCATTTGTTCTCTTAGTTTCAAATGAACGATATTGAATTTGTATTCATTGATATTTCACACCAATAATAAATAGTGGCTCACACAACAAAAAAATCAAGTGTTGGCAAATTTGTTCAATGCTTCACCACTTTCCCAGTATTCTAGCGAATTTTAAGAATAGTATTTCTATAAAATGCATTTCGTGACTGTGCTGAGCACCTCAAATATGATATAATCTTCATATTCTACTTTATCTCTTTTCTCGTAAGAATATTTTCCACCTTTTTATTTTCTTTCGGCTTTACTCTGGTCTGATGGAACAGCAACATTCACTTTCAGTGTTTTCTTTTCCTTGTTTATTATATTTGATTGACTGGTTTGGGTTCTTATGATGCTTTCAATGTCAACGTACCAGAAAATTGTACGTATTTTTATTCCCTAGGACAGTTTTCGATTATGCATATACCACTAGTTTGCCTGGTCAAATCCCAGGATTTTTGCACAGTTCCCAGTGGATATTATTACCGTGCATTTTTCTAATGTTCTGAGCATGCTGCACTCGTTTCAAATATGATTGATTGTCTTATCACTTAGTATGCATTTGTTATGATGTGTTGTCTCTATCTTGTTTTAATATAGTTTGTTTTTACAGAATTTTTCTGGATCACCATTAAAAAGGATTCAGTTTCTCTTTTTTAAATCTTCTTTTCGTAACCTTTCTATCCTTAAAGAGGTTACAGACAAAAGCGGTACTCGAGTGAAGGAACAGCAACACGCGCGTAGATCAAAGAAGTGGGGTTTATTGAAAAGAGAATTACAGAAAAACAGGGAATCGAGTGGCATGCTAGTAACTCCAGAAGCAAAGATATTTACCTTGCCTCCCCACGAGGAAGGATGTGGCATGAAAACATTTTTAATGCGAGGCAAAACCGAGCCCATAGGCTCGGGCAAAAATTCCCCGTATGCACGGGGTTGGGTAGCTGTCTACCACCCCAGACGACACATTGCCCTTCGGCATAGCCTCGTCTGAGTTCTTCTCTGTCCGAAAGCAGAGAGTTCGTCCAGCTCAGCTGGAGACGAATTTCTAACAAATCGCCGAAGCAGTTATTTACCCCCCACCCCCGTGACAGGATATGGCATAAGGCCGTTTTTAATGCAGGCAAATCCGAGACCGTAGGCTCAGGCAAAATTTCCCCGAAGACCCCGTGAAAACGGGATCGGGTATCTGTCTACAACCCTAGACGAGACTCTGCTCTGGTTTTCGGCATAGTCCCAGAAAGGTTCCTCTCTACCCGAAGGCAGAGAGTTTGACCAGCTCAGCCGGAGATGAATCTCCAACTAATTGCCGAAGCAAGGTTATTTACCTCTCCCCGCGAGGCAGGATGTGGCACAAAGCCTATTTTTAATGCGGACAAAACCGAGACTGTAGGCTCAGGCAAAAATTCCCCGTACAGCCCGTAAAAAAAAAGGTGTCGGGTAGCTCTGCCTTGTCTGAGTACCTCTCTGCCCGAAGGCAGAGACTTTGACAAGAACAGCTGGAGACGAATCCCCAACTAATTGCCGAAGTAAGGATATTTACCTTATGTCTCCGCGAGGTAGGATGTGGCGCAAGGCCGAATTGTAATGCGTGGCAAAACCGAGCCCGTAGGATCGGGCAGAAGTTCCCAGTAGATCCCGTAAAAACGGGTTTGGGTAGCTGTCTACCACCCTAGACGAGACTCTGCCCTTCGGTATAGACTTATCTGAGTTCCTCTCTGCCCGAAGGTGGAGAGTTTGACTAGCACAGCTGGAGACGATTTTCCAACAAATTGTCGAAACAAGATTATTTACTTTACATCCCCACGAGGTAGGTTGTAGCACAAAGCCTTTTTTTAATGCGAGTCAAAACCGATCACGTTGGCTCGGGCATAAATTCCCCGTAGACCCTGTAAAAACGGGGTCGGATAGCTGTCTACCACGTCAGAAAAGACGGCATAGCCTCGTCTGGGTTCCTCCCTGTCCGAAGGCAGAGAGTTCGACCAGCACAGCTGGAGACGAATCTCCAACTAATTACCGAAAGAATCCCCTCAGGTATATCCTGTGCTCACCTTATGTAGCTACTGATATAGTCAGTGCACATAGGCGATTGGAAGTATGGGACATTCCACTACAGCAGTAACTAAGTTTATGCTGTTATATTTGCAACACATTCTGTTTACCTCTTAAAATGTATATATCGTTATTCTACTCATATAATCTTTGTAAAGTGGGAGTAGCAGTTTACTGTTTTGCATTCCTTCGTGATATATTTACCTTCTTCAGTTCTGCTAGAAGCGCTGTCACAATCAACCTAATATATTCCTATCATTCCAAGTTTTCTCCAAGTACATTGATAGTCAACACTTTTGAGATGTAATAAATAATCAGCTTTGTATCAGTCATTTCTCAAGACAGGACATATTAGGCAAAAAGTGAGGAACTATTAGGCTAAGAAGAAAGGAAATATTAAGCTAAGAAGAAAAATTTCAAAATGAAGTTCCTTGAACAAATCATTTCATACAAATTCATGACAGAAGTTGGCTCCCTGAGCCGCACCAGGAAGTTTTTCTCCCCGGAGTCGATCCTTCAGATCTACAAATCAACAATTCGCCCTTGCATGGAGTATATGGTCTGGTGCCCCTTCTGTTTGCCTCGGGGTTCTTGATAGGCTCCAGAGGCGGATATGCAATGTGGTTGGCCCTGCCCTGGCGTCTCGTCTACAGTCACTTTCTCACAGACGCGCCGTCGCCTCCCTCTGTCTGTTCTACAAATACTTTCATGGAAATTGCTCTGAGGAGCTGCATTCGCTGGTTCCCAGACGTCATGAGTTCAACCGCCATACGAGGCTGGCATCCCGCTCTCATCCCTTCACTGTCGAAACTCCTAAATGTGGCCGTCTCTTCTACTCCAATAGCTTCATGTCTCGCACCTATCGCTTGTGGAACTCCCTTCCCTATTACTGTTTCCCTGTGAGCTATAATCTCCAGCTATTCAAGTGTAATGTCAATCGACATCTCCAGTTGCCTTGATCTATCCACTACCTTCATCCTTTCTTCTATCACTCCTATCTGATCTTGCTCTAAATTTTCTGTAACCCTTTGCGTCCTAGTAGCTTCCCGCCTGGCCTGGGGTGAAATGCTTAAAAAAAATAAAAAAAGTACGAGCAAGAGTATAGACCAGACCTGCGCAATTTAAATAGAATAAATGGCCACATCAATCGCAAAGAATTAAAAGCGTGCTGCAAGAATGTATTTTTATAATAAATCACTGAGTATGAGTGAGACAGAAAGATATACACCCTTGTGCAAATTAATTGAAACAACCGCTTTAGTTGCCTTTATTTCACCATACGGTCAGTTTTAGACCTACTGGAGTGACTGGGTGTAATAATCTTTTTATTTTTCTTCAGATTAGATCATTTGCAATGCTGTGCTCTAATATGAATCTATTTTTGGTGTATATGATGAAATTTATTTAGCCTTGAAAAAATCTGCGTCATCCGTGATTGCATCAGATTTTTATCACTCCCTGGTACTATTGTCTCGACTGTCGATTAGTTCTCCTACGGCCATTGTACGCTATGGACATTACTCCAAGGAAGCGTATGAAAACTGTAACGCTGCACGAACACAATAGCAAACATTACAAAGGAGCAAATCTAAGTACTAGATTGGCCCGGAAACCCTCCTGATTTAAATCCAATAGAGAATCTGTGGTCAATCTGCAAGGAACGACTTCATGGAATGGATATACGAAGTACTAACAAGTGCATTCGGTCATGTTTCATTGAATAAATACGAAAAAAAAATTAAATAATAACGGAATTATTCGTTTTGTTTCAATTAATTTACACAGTGGTGTATATATACAGAGAAAGATACCGAGAAAATTCTTTCTTTTTTTTCTAGAGAGTAAAAAGGATTAGTTTAAGTGAAAAATTGGTTGAATAAAATTCATACTAAATTTTTCGTACGCAATCAGTTGCTGAATTTATTCAGATTAACACAGAAAAAAAATTACTATATTGAAAATCCATCGCGGGCCACATTGGGTAAAATGTTTTGCAGGCCCGGTATAGACATTTTCTAATTCTAACTCTATAATTAGAGCTATGAGAAGCCTAATGAGGATTCAAACAAATGATCATGTAAGAAAACTTTACAAATCCTTACACTATTATAATCACGCCCATATGCAAGAATGTGCTTAATGGATGTTGTATAGAATTCGTTAATTATAACATTAATTGAAAGACCACTTTCCCATATTACTTTGAAAAGTATAAATGTTTTGTCTATATCTCTTAGATGAGGTATTATGATTATTTGCATTAATCGGACTGTTACCCTCATCACCATTGCCATATTGACAACAAACGGATTGAAAATATCGAACCCTTTATTTCATATTGTATTTGTAGTAGATTGTTCTAGTTTCACGTGCCATGCCTCTTGCATATGCCTCAGTTATTTCTCTTTAACCCTCCATGTTTTGGTTTACCTCAGTATTGAATTCACAATCTAGTCACTAGATATAACCAAAGTCATTATCCACTAGGCCATGTGTCCTTGAGGACATCGCTGTATCAATTTTTGGAACTTGTAAAACTAATGACTCAATAACCATTTTTGCCATTGCTCATATTGCGATTTTTGTTATTATTATTACGGCATTTTTTACCAGAGCTTATATTGCAAGTTTTGTTCTTATTCATTTTTTTTCTCTCTAGCACTCCTTATTACTGGTTCCCATAATGTATGCATTTCTATACTTGGTCGGCTCAGAAAATTTTTGTCACCTAGCATATATGCTGATTCCTGAAGAAGGCTGGGGCGTACAACGGCCGAAATGTTGTGAATATGTCAATGAAGTTGAGGATAACAGTCCGAATAATGTAAATAATGCAAGTAATTGCAAATGTTTTATTGATTTTTAATGTATGTGTGTATATATGTCTTATGCGGTCGATCTATATTTCTTGCTAACTAGATCTCTGATCGTCTTGGAGGTGGTGGTTATGTTACTAGTGTTGGGATAACTAATTGGTTCTCTAATTTATCCACCGATAAAAGACATTTAAAAAAAATCATTATATCATCAACATCTATAAAATCCATACTTAAAGAATCTAAACTTAGATTACCCACAATTACAACCAGTGTAACTTAAATTCTTTCACTCCCCAAGAAAATATCACCAATCAACATATAAGGAACTACCTGACAGAAAAGAAAAATGCTCACTAGACGGGCACATGCGCACACATTATCAAGCAAATCTCACATAAATTATGAAAGACAAACACACAAGAATTCTACAGATGAACGCTGCCAGATAAATATCAATACGCCGGATGTCTACTTAAGCAAAATTTCAAAGAAAGAAGACAAAACTAAAAAAATATCCGAACATTCACTTTCATATTTCATTTCTGATAGAGTTTAAATAAAAGCGAAACGTGTTAAATTTATAAATGTTTCCTCCTTTGTTACTTATCCTATCATTCTGTCCAGATCTGGATCCTGATCTAATCTCAATTCACACACACACACACACACACATACACATATATATATATATGTGTGTGTGTGTGTGTGTGTATATATATATATATATATATATATATATGTGTGTGTGTGTGTGTGTGTGTATATATATATATATATATGTGTGTGTGTGTGTATATATATATATATATATATATATATATATATATATATAGTCAACGGCGAAATTATTCGTACATCCATCAATTTTGAATATTTTTATCCATGTCCCAAAATCTAATGCCCGTGTGATGCCAGGTTTTTTTATTTGTTAATAAGCACCAAAAAAAAAAAAAACGAATATAAAACTCAATTTTCCGAACAATAGAGTAAATACAACAAATCTGACAGGCAAATTATGCAAAATAGGAAAAAACAAAATTATTAAGACAGTAGAAAATATCGTTTTAAATTGATTGATTCGTGCAAGGTATAAGTAATTTATATAATTATTTTATCGGTGAAAACTTCTAGACTATTTATTCAGTAGAATATATGTGACAATTCCAGCAAAGACAGTCATGTGGTGTATGGAGTGTCACCATTGTTATTCTTCCGTTAACAACACAGTGAGGAAGAGAAAGGAGCTTAGCGCTGACTTAAGACATAGAATTATTAACTTCCACAAGTCAGGAAATAATTACGACTCTATTTCAAACCGGTTAGCTATCCCTAGATCGACGGTACAGTCCGTTATAAAGAAGTTTAAAAAGTTTGTCACAGCAGAGAATTTTCCTGGGCGTGGAAGAAAGCCCAAATTGTCATCGAGAACTGCACAAAATCTGTGTCGTGAGGTTAATATAAACCCGAGAGTTGTTTTAAAAGACATTGTCAAAAGTTTAGATACGATGGGTATCTGCGTAAGTACTCACACATCCAACGATGTTTAAATAGAAATGGGTTGTATGGAAACTGACCACAACGAACCCCTCTTCACAAACCATGTCACATTGTTGCTCGGTTTAATTTTTCCAAAACATTCTTGAAGAAAGAAATTTTCTTTTGGGAACAAGTACTATGGTGTAATGAAATCAAAATTGAGCTTTTTGGACATAATGATGTACAGAAGATTTGGCACAAGAAAGATGGGTCTTTCCTCCCAAAGAACACAGTGACAACATTAAAACATGGAGGGGATCTATGATGTTTTGGGGTTATTGTACCTCAAGGGGGACTGAACAATTAATTACAATAAGAGGAATAAAGAAATCTGAAAAAAAATTCTGGATGAAAATCTACATCAGTGTAAAATCTTCATCAATGTTGGCGATTTACTTTCCAGCAAGATAATGGTTCCAAACATATATCTAAATCAGTGACTGTGTGGCTTTAGAAAAAGATTACAGCTCTGTCATTGTCTTAATGAGTTCTGACTTGAATCCTATTGGAAATCTATGGCAAGAATTGAAAGTTCGAATAAATCGTCGGTCACCAAAAAACCTTCAGGAATTAAAACGTGTAACCATTGCAGAATGACAGAAAGTCACATAAAAGTCTTGTTCAAATCTCATCAAAAACTTTATAAAACGATTGCAGAAAATTATAAAATGATAGGCCATGCTATTAGTATTGTTTTCTATTTTTCATACTGTACGAATAATTTTGTCTTTTCCTATTTTGAATAATTCTCTTGTCAAATTTGTTGTGTTTAACCGATTGTTTTGAAAATTGGGTTTCATATTCCTTTTTGTGTCCTTATTAACATATGAAAAGGATGGCATCAACACGGGTATTACATTACAAGAAATAGATAAAAATATTCAAAATTAATGGGTGCACAAATCATTTCGTCGTTGAATATATATATATACATATATACACTACAGGCAGAAGGTTTGGGGCACACTGCATTTCTTAAAAAAATCATATTAAAATGAGATAGTTTTGTATTTTTTTAAGTAAAAGATAAACATACAGTAACTATGGTGTATTTACTTTTATGTTGACAAAAATAAGCAATTAACTATAAAATTATCATGCAACAGCATCAGATTTTGTTTTCGACAATAAGACCCCACCTGCCTTTTCAAATTCTTGGCATTCTTTCCAACATTCTTCAAACAATGAAAAAGCTCACTCTCACTCTTTGGGAATTCTCTTCTAACTCTACTATCCAATTATTCGCATACTTCAATGGGAGAAGGATCAGGAGATTGAAGCGACCAGGTCATTTTGAAAAGTGTTTTTAATCGTTGTCTTCGTGAAAGGTGAATTCTTTCTAATTATGAGTAAACCAGATGGTATGGCATGTCTTTCCAAAATCGAAGGATATTGGTCTCTTTTCATGAATCCCTTGGCCAGAATCAAATCTCCAGCCTTCTCTCCCCAAAACACCCCCAAACCATAACTCAATATCTTTTCGAACCAAAAATTCATCATTCAGTTTTGACCTTTGCATTCTTCTATCATACTATCAAAAAATATAAATTTAAACTCGTCTGTCCACAATACATTTTATCACTCATTTAATGTCCACATCTTTTGATTTTGGAACCCCGCAGGTTGATTTTTCACAGGTGAGAGCAATACTTAACAGCTAATATTTAGAAGCTGTATTAACATTTAACTTAGTTGAAAATGTTGGTAATCTCAAAAAGTCTACTGAGGGGTTAATGGTGAAAACAAAATATAAATTGTGATATACAAAATATACATAATTTATCAAAATATACCGAGGACTGAAGATTCTAAATTTCAACTTTTTGGTAATAAGAGGAGACTGAATAAAGACTGAAAAATCTTTTACTTATAAAATCTAATGTTAAGTTGTTTTTATTTTAGAAATGCAGGGTGGCCCCAAAAATTTAAAATTCCCAGTGTCTCTCGTTCGTGCGCATGTGTAGTCGTATCAACGTAAAGAAATCTACTCTGATGAAATTCTAAGGAATGAAACACGTCACCAAAATTATTCCAATTTGTTATACAGGTTTCCTCCAAAATTGTTCTTGATAAATAAAAATTTGTATATTTTTAGCCCATATATATATTTAAAAAAAAACAACAATAAACCAGCTTGTCTGATGATCACAAAAACGTGAAACTCAGGGTCACAAACTCATATCCATACAACTGAATATGTTAGGTCTATCATTGATATTGAGCGCTTTCCACTAAGTATTTTGCATATAAAATAAAATACACACACGCACACACGCATACACACATAAACATATATATATATATATATATATATATATATATATATATATATATAGTTGAATTGATGTGAGTTTGTGACTCTGGGTTTCACGCTTTTTGCGATCGTATGACGATCCCAAAAGCGTGAAACCCAGGATCACAAACTCACATAATCCAACTAAATATGTTAGCTCTATCTCTGATATTGAGCGCTTTCCAATAAGTACCTCGCATATATAATATATAAATAATATATATAAAAAATTGCGTATATATATATTTACATATTTATATTTATATACATTTCACACAGACACACAGATATATATATATATATATATATATATATATATATGGTGGACTGTCCCGTCGTATTCGACGTATGAGAGTCAATCAGCTCAGTTCCTAGGAACCAACAACCAGACACTAGCACATATGATTTGATTATAGTGGTGAAGGCTTTGTGCAGAATCAACCACACTTTTTGAAGGACCGAATATAGGGACCTGGTGAACAACATGCTACAAGGTCCCCAAACAACAGGTCCGCAGGTTTTGAATTCTCCTAGATCAATTGCCATCCAAGGCTATAGAACCCAGTCTCTCCTGGTATTTTCCCATAACTGGAGAGAGAAGAGGGATCGTACCATTCCCAAGGGTATTAGCACGTAAGTGAATATAATGGATTCGACTGGAATTCGAACTCAGATTCCTCAATCCGAGCTCTCTCCCCCTCTCTCTCCCCCCCCCCGATATATATATATATATAATATGGAAAAGGTGTAAATATATCAATGGCTACTGTTTTACTGAGACAATGCTTTTCTTTACTTCTCTAGAAGTTATTCGATTTTTCAGGGTTTACCGAAGTGACGAATAATGAGTGAATTATGTCTATATTTTGGCAAAAGTTCTTGGCGCTCTGAACGTTTAATTATGCATACACAGTGTAGGTTAAGGACACACAAGTTCCAACACGCATCAAACTCCAGTTTCTTTGCGAAACCACAGAAAGACGAACATATAAGTCCATATGGACGCACGCGCCCGCACACACAAGAACACACACAAACGAATGCGCACAACCACCCACACACACGCACACAAACTAATACACACACACAGACACACACAGTGGCAAGCTTACTTTGCTGGAAAATTCTTTAAATCCGTACAGACATCATAAAACCAAAAAGCTCGCCATATGATCACTATTTCGACTTATATTCTTCAACCTGCCACAAAACAAACCACAACCAACACGCCTCCGCTTCCACACGCATGAGCTAAATACCTACATATATCCCATGTACTTTTAGGCAGACAATATGTTTTTAATAGAATTTACTTTGAAAGCAAAATTAGGTTCTGTAACAGCATCAAAACCACAGTCGGTTTCTTTTGTATTTTATTTTTTTTTAATTTACACTTTTTATTTTTGAAATATTTTCCTTCTACTTCTCAATTTTTTATGACACCCTCACAGCTGTTATTTTTTTATTTGTTTTTTATTGTTTTTTTTTTGTTTCGTTCGTCAAAATCGTTTCATGTCGCTTTGATTGATTTTCCAAAATTCCCAGAAGCAAAAAAGAATTTTCAAAAAAAAAAAAAAAAAATAACAAGAAGATCTATTCTCATCGTACATTGGCTTGAACGAATTCCGACGTGCACTTTTTTGTTTTGTTTTTTCCTTCATATTACGCCTCATCAGTCAGAGCCAAATAACGTCATTTTCATGACCGAAGTATTGATCACTACGCATGAAGAATGAACACCGGCCGATGTTAAAGAGTTTTCAGATAAGCGCATAAAAAAACGTCGCACAATAGAGACAGTGGTGACAGATGAGGGCGACTCCACAAAGAAAGGCGTCATTTGTGACCGTCTGTTTCTCGGCAAAAGTCAACGTTCTATGAATGCAAATATTTGTGTTTTATTCACTAAACGGTAATGCATGCACTACGTATATTTTATATAAATGCATTTGTGTATGTGTGTTTGTGTGTTCATGTGTGTTTCAAACATAAACGTCATCTGTGGACGAATTAATCTCTTTAGCTGAGATTTACGTTGAATTGGCTGAGGATTAGAAGTGCTTAATGAACTAGAAGTGTGAATTTTAAAAGATGAATGGGAAACTTTTTTCTTTGTAAATTGTTTATCATTTTCTCTGCAATTGTTTATCATTGATCATGTGTCTATGAGAATGAACGCAAAGTTTATGAACAGAAATATTGAGATTAACAGTGACAATATTGATGCAGGATGCAATATGGATGATGATAGAGACGTTTTTGATAATAGCGCGAAGGAAGAACGCATTTAACTACTTTACTGCAATTATAGGCGCTTTATATTTATTATTAATTGAATGAGCAGTATGTTATTAAGTAATATATATATATATATATATATATATATATATATATATATATATATATATATATATATATATATAAAGAATTTTCTTTTTTTTTATAGATCTTTATACACCAAAGTTTATTTCATTTGCACGTTTAAAATATTTCTTTGGTTCTACAATGTTATTCGTATCATTATTATTATATATATGATTATTATATGATAATCATATGGTTATCATATATCATATGATTGTCATATGATATCATTATGCATATCATATGATTATAATATATCACACGATTATCATGATATCATATGATATCATATGATAATCATATGGTTCGAAAATCCAATCAGCTGAAGAAGGCCGCAACGACAACGGCTGAAAAGTTGTGAATATGGCAATGAATTTGAGGATAACAGTACGAATAATGTAAAAATACAAGTAATCATAATACCTCATCTCAGAGATATAGACAGATCCTGAAAAGTCCAGAGCGTACAAAGGCCGAAACGTTGTGAATATGGCAATGAAGATGAGGATAACAGTCCGAATAATATAAATAAAGAAAATTGTCCCAAATTAGTTTAAAGCATTTTAAATATGGTGACTTATCTCTTGAAATAAATGCTCAAAAGTGGACCACTATTACTTATGGATTATAGAAATCGACCCCCAGAAATGTGAATGACTAATTTCAAAATTACAGTTAATTTTGCTAGTGACAATTCTCATCATATCAATAATCCTGAAAAAATACTGGTTTTTAAATCTCTGACTTCTCATCTCTAATTTAGATAATAAACTGAAAAATCCATTCAACTCTAGAAATGATAATGGCGTATCTCAGAAGTAGATGACGAAATAAAAATCCGGTCTTCACTCGATGTTCTTAATAACTCAGATCAAGCATGTAGAAAAGAATTAATTATCTGGGAATTATAATGACACACCTCAAATTTGTAGAATAGAATCATTATTCAAGACATCTCTAGGAATGTTAATGACTCATCTTAAACTTGCAAAATGAGACTTATAATATGGATATCTATAGGCAGGACAATAGCTCATGTCAAATTTATAGAATTAGTTATATAATCAGACTAGCAGTAGAGCCCGGCGTTGCCCGGGGATGTAACAGTAAGAGGTAGATCAAGTATCGACCATCATAAAGACTGAAAAATAAAATTGACAAAGATTATTGTTTAAGGTTGACGGACATGCATGTCTTAATTATTTTTTTTTGTTTTGTTTTGATTTTTTTTTCTTTGCTTTTTTACGAATTGGTTAAACCCAAAGTCAAACAAAAAGATTGTTTTCAATCGCTATGAGTCTACCGATTAAATAGATTTTATTATAAACAATTGTCTTGTAAATGGAATTTTGAAAGGATTCTGAATGTAAAAATAAAGAAAAATGTGTCAAGACAATAAGAAACACTACCTGCCAAATAAAAAGTGAACTTTGTTGAAATCGGTTGAAAAATGTAGGAAATCCGATCCCATATATAAAGAAACACACACACACACACATACAAACAATTAACGTGGGTTTTATAATAAGTATAATTCGATGTGAGTTGTCCCCCTTTCATTAATGCCTCTTAATCGTGTTTTCAAATTTATTTTGTGCAAAAGCAATTGTGTTTTTCCAAATTTTTGGCGCTGTTAGAACCACTGCAAGGTAATTTTACGTAGTCCTGTGAAGTTTTGTTGAAATCAGTAGAAAATTGTAGGAAATCCGATCCAATATATAAACGTACAGACACACACACAATCTGCGTTTTATAATAAGTAAGATCATGTCTAAGAATCAGTAAATGTGCCTCCAAAAATTTCCTAAAAAGAGCCAGATGAAAAAGGCACTAAACTTGATAAAAACAAAGTTTTATCGTCAAAATATTTATGTTATTGTTAAGAAGAAAGACCAAAGTATTTGTGTATTGAATTTGTGAATCCTTTGTAGCACGTTCGAAATTTTGGTTAAAAATTTTGTTTTTCTTGCATCAGCGGGTGAAAAATTTAGCGTCTTTTTGCGATAAAAACACATTGTTTTGAAAATTCAAGCAAAAATCAAATAATTCTCCGATTTTAATGAAATTTCAGGACTTATTCACAAATGAATTAAATTATTTTGGGGATATTTTTAAAACAAAATCTTGGTAAAAATATTTTTTATATCTGTTACCCCCACTGACATAACCTTATGAAATTTCTACAAATTAAAATTCTAGGCTCTTCGTATTTATATAAGTTAAAAGCAGAATACCTTGGAGAATTTAAATCATCAATTTGTTTTTATCAAACAGAAACACTATTTATCGAAAATCTGCTGTGAATCGTAAAATAAAAAATGCGATAAAACTATGACATTATTTAATTATGGAAGCTTTTAATTGCTTTTATAAATTAAGTACACTATTGACCTAAGAAAAACCTTTTTTGATGAATATTGAATTTTTACAAGAAAAGTTTTCATATTTTAAAATTTTAATTAGAAAAATTTATAAAAAGTTAAATCTTTTAAAATTCTGTATTAATTTCACCGGCTTTGCTGATATTACTAAGTGAAAATCATAAATGAAAAAGCTTAATACAAATCATTAGACACCAATATATTTGAAATAATTAAAAAGAAAAAATTATTAGTGTATAATCGTGCCGTTTTTTATAAGTACGGGTGACCATATACGACATTATCAGAAAATAAGAGCGTTGACTATAGTAAATTTAAAGCCAAAATTTCTAAAATTCAATAAAACATTAGATCACTGAGATATTTTCCTAAATTTTTAAGATTACTGAGTATTTAAAAATTTAATAAAAAAAGGCGCTCAAGTCATTTTCTTAAATTATATTTTACAGATAAAGTCCTCGTAGAACAACATTAGATCTGTCATCACAGCTACTGTTGGTTAAAAACACAGCTAAGGTCGAGTTAAAAACTGCATTTCTGCGATATTTGAATTTTAAAGTAAATAATATTTGTTTAAAATCAGATTAATTATACATTATATCATCTAATACTCCCCCAATAAACCTTCAGAAAATTATATTTTATTTTTGGAAGATTTTTTAATAAAGAGAATTACATTGCGATGAAAGACGACTAAAAAAGGGGAGATACTCAACTATTTAAAAAAAAAACCCGAAAAAATTCCAATCAATATAATTTATTTATGTTATAATTTTCGAATAAATAATTATATATACATACATACATACACACACACACACACACTCACACACACACACACACACACACACACACACATATATATATATATATATATATATATATATATATATATATATATATATATATATCATAATCTGTTACCGAAGAAAAAGAACAAAATGTGCGTAAGCAAATATTAATTAAAAAATCCATTTTTCTTTTTATCTCACCGACTATTTTTTCGTAGCAGCTAAATCATTATTATGATGTAATCATTATTAGTTATGTCAAATAAAAGGAGAGTTAGACTGGATTCTGCCATTAAAACCAAAATTACTTGAAGTAATCCTCATGTTACTGATGTGTTTAAAGCAAAGAAAGAAATGATCTGTGAAAGCCAGAATAGAACAAACAGAAAACATATGAATACAATTATTTTTTTATTTGGAAGATGAAAAATCCAAAGAATTCTGTGCCCAAATTTCGTCTTTATTTGTAAATGCTTGTATCGTTTTGTCTGGTCATTTTAGGGGTCAAGTTATTACCGCGGGAAAAAAATCTGCCTCGTCAGTCATGATACATGATCGCCTAAGCGTGTATCACGCATGGGACATAAATGATTGATAGTAATCTGAAGGGTGCACGTATGCCCCACCAAAATGTTACCATGTCCCACCGGTGGGGCATGGTAATGTTTTAATGGGTTACGGTATCGTACTTTCTTTGCGGTAGTTGGTGGAATGGATTTGATATTCAGACGGAGGAATCGAATTCGAATATACCGTCAAGCGCCATATCGGAAGTGGCAGTTATGGGCAAGATTTAATTTGTTTATCACAAACTTCAGCAAAACTTGCTTGTCCAATTTAAATATTCACTTAAATTTAGTATTTCTTGAATTCTACACATATTCTAATAAGGCAATTTATGATCTCTGAATCTAAACTGGAAATTAATGACAGATTTGATTTTCTTTCTCTATAAAAAATACACCAGTCGTCAGCTGGAAAACTTTATGAAGTGATGTAAACGTAATTAAATTCACAACAGCAGTAAAACATGCCAGAGAAATAGTTAATTTAAATTAGACAGACTGACAACCAAAGAAGAAAAAAAAGCATAGGAATTAAGAGATTAAAGACGAGAAAACAGAATTTACGGTCACGGAATTTCCTCCAAATGAAGTATTTGCTTAAAAATAAACATACTTCTGTACATACTGGTCTTATAAATGGCACACGCGCGTGCACGCACCCCCACTGATATATATATATATATATATATATATATATATATATATATATATATATATATATATATATACACACACAAATGAAAGAACTGATAGAGTAAAATTCCATAGCATTTACTTTTTTTTAAAAAAGTGCTCAATACAAAATAAATCAACATATTATTGGATTGGTACAACCTATGGAATTTTAAGTGTTTGATATTCATTAATAATAATAATAATAATAATAATAATAATAATTATCATTATTATTATTATTAATTATATACATATATACAGTTACAGTGGATGCAATGATGAGATCAATGCGCAGCATCGATACAAAAAATACATTGGAAAATTCAGGCGTAATTGTCATTGATTTCATTCCATTCATTTGTCTGTCGCTCTACTCACATAGGTGCGTAAACATGTCTATCGTTATCTATCTATCTATCTATCTATCTATCTATCTATCTATCTATCTACTATCTATCTATCTATCTGCTCCTTCCTTCTTTCCTCACTTCCTACCTACCAATCTATCTATCTATCTATCTATCTATCTATCTATCTATCTATCTATCTATGTACTCCTTCCTTCTTTCCTCCCTATCTATCTATCTATCTATCTATCTATCTATCTATATATATATATATATATATATATATATATATATATATATGTAAAAGAAACTACGTGTGTGTACGTGTGCTTGCGTGCGCGTGTGTGTATAATTGCGAGTAGGTTCAAGCATGTAAATGTTTCGCGTCCCAACGCGTCATAACATTTCGGTTATTCTTACAAAGGGGGAAAAAAAACTTAATATAAACACGGGTCTAAAGAAAAAGATTCGGACATTCCTGAAAAAAATGCCGACAATCGAAAATGGTTACGGCTGATACTTATTCCTAATCTTGTTTTTCTTTTGCTAAATTACTTTTGGTTTTACTCCTTTCTTATATTCGAGGTTAATTCCCTGGCTCGCGTGCACGCACACACACACATATATATATACACTATCTTAAAACCTGCCCTATCGGACAGCATTTAAGCTAGCTCCTGAGGAGGGCTCTTGATTGGGCCTTCATCACAATAGATAAGGAGGAATAGAAGCAATAGGCAACCATAAACTCCATAACTCAAAATTGATTGCTGCATTTAATTATTGCATTAATATTTAAGCTTATCTTTTAAAAGTTTAATTATAATTCTTCTGTCGCCACTTAATTTATAAAACAATTTGATGTATGTAGGTCCTTACAATAATAAACAATAATTTTTATTTCATGGGTGACTTTCGCTGGATTTCAAAATTAATTTTGATTATTCCCAAATTTATTTCCAAGTTATAAAAATTGTTATCGTCCCAAAAAATTCGTCGTAAAAAATCTCAAAAAAACAATCGCAGTAATGAAAATTTGGGAATCCAAAATTTCCGGGTTGCGAGTTTTGTTCCGGCCCTGAATATTTTAAATTGCTCATGGATTCGGCCTGATTCTAAAATGGTATGATATGTTGGGTTACAGCCTCTAGGAGTAAAGTTGAAATAGTGTGACACACTGACACATTGACATTCGCATTTATTATAATCATTATTCCTAGATAGATAGATAAAGAGAGAAACACATAATTTAAGTTCTGTTGAAGTCTAACGAAATTTCTATATTTAAGTTCTTTTTATTTAATTTTTTTTTTTTTTTCGTTTTATAACATTTTCTTGTTTTCCGGAGATATTTTGCATATAAATTGTTTAAAGTCATTCAAACACTTTTAGCTTTCATAAGTTATTATGAAAGATAATCGATGCGGATTAATAAAATTGAGTCTATACACTGCGATTCTTAGATGGTTTTTATGCTATGCATCGACGGATGTTATGTCTTGTTTTTTTGTTTTGTTTGTTTGTTTTTTTTTGTTCTTTTTTTTTCTTTTTTGAACATCCCATCTATATCGTGTTTTTTTTTTTTTCATTTAAGGCGGGTTTGGGTGTTGTGTTGCTTATTTTGATTTTAATTGTGAAATATATTTAATATTTTTCTCCCTAAATGAAATGAAATTTTATTAATGACTAGCTCCATGCGGACTTTAAAGCTAGCTCCTGCGTAGGGTTAATTGGGCCTCCATCCTAAATTAAGGAGACCTCTGGTTCAATTTTGAAAACAGCAATGATAATTTTAAAGAAATATCTTTGAATTCCTCAATTCATTTCATGAAACTTTGAAACCTTCCTTTTAACTTTAATTCGGTCTATAAATTCCATTCCGACCAAAAAGCCAATTTGAGCCGAAATTCCATTTCAGGCCGAGTTCTTCAATTTATAAATTCTGCGGAACTTCAAAACCTCACCTCACGGAACCTCTCACTTTACCTGTGATTTCTTGGTATTTTGAAAAAAAAAATTGATTTTCTCACTTCACAAAGTTTTGGAGATATATTAAACTAAATTTAAAACAAATATTTTTATGTTCACAAGGTTTTTGTGTTACTTTAAACTCAATATAAATTAAAAACTTTTAAAATCACTAATTTTTTTCAGTTATTTTAAAATTTAAATATTTAACGTACCCTCCACACCGACATACAAATCCTAATACTGTATGTCAAGCAGCAGCTGATGGGCAGATTTTCACTCCCGGGACCATCCTGATTCCAAAAAGCTATAATATGTCGATGTTGATCAAGTGTGGTCCGAGTTAGAGAGGTTTCAGATATTAGGTTGGTGCAAAAATAATGTTGTTTTCTCACATATGTTACTATGTGAGAAAACTACATTATTTTTGCACCAACCTAATACATCGGTGGACAAACAGAATTTGCCGTTTATTTATTTATAAGACCAGACTAATATTTCCTTTCTGAGGTACTCCCAAAGAAACGCGATATTAATTTTAAAAAATGATAAATCTTTCTTGATGCTTTAATTTTTTTTTAATTTCACGATAGATTAAATGTAATATTTCCAATATACAAAATATTTTGCTGTATTTCAAAACTAATTTAAATCGACTGGAAGGAGGGTTTTTTTTTTGTTTTTTTTTTTAATCGCTAGCAATAGCTGATATTAGTTATCTGTTAGTAGAATTCTATTTGTTAAAAAAATCTTACTAAATTAAAATATAATTTTCTGAAACTTTATTTGAGGAATAATAGTTGATTTAAAGTTTAATTAATCTGATTTAAAACAAATATTGCTTTTTGTTGTGTAGAAAGACGATTGACCTTCTCGACACTAATTGTTAAACATAGACTCGTTCATTCGTTATGAATAGAATGTCTGCCAACGGTTGTCGCAAAGTGAGCTGCAAGATGAGTCGTACGCATTGCCGCACTGAACTATGGTATTCTATGTTACTATATTATTAGCCTATGTCTCTCCTGTGATTAATCCAGTTCTACGCTGAACTTTCTTTTCTACCAGAATTTCCTTACAGTATTATTAACCAGAACTACGAGATTTATACGGACTTTATAACACTTTTAGTTTAAAATATCACAGAAATGCACTTTTCCACATGGAGGCATGTATTTTGATTAGGTGTTGACAATTCTATTATCAGCGTGAAATTCAATCGTTTATCTATATTTTCTACGAGGAACATATCTGTAAAAAATACTTGACGAATATAACGTGAGCGCCTTCTTTATGTCATTTTTAAATATCCAATAATTTTAAAATTTTAGGAAACTGTTCTCCGTAGTCTACTTCAGTTCTTATACGTCTAACATCTCCGCCTAAACTCTGTCATTTTACTTGCAGTCTATTTTTTTCCTCAATAGGAGTAGATAGCTTCGCTTATCCGACTGTTCATACTCCCCTCACCGGTTTTATGAACCGGAGTAGAGGTTATCCTTTATTGGGTTTCCGGCACCTTTTAAAGACTTTTTCCTTTACTTTTGCTCCCAGTAGCCTCTTGTGTCTTTGTGGCATTATTGCATCACTTGGGATGAATTGATTGAAAAAAAAAAGAAAAAAAAAAAAAGAAAAATAATATTAAAAAGAAAACGAGATGGTCCGGCCAAGAAAAACGTGCGGAGATCTTGTTATTATCTTAAATAAATAAAGAAAGAAAGAAAGGAAGGAAGAAAGAAAGAAAGAAAGAAAGAAAGGAAGAAAGAAAGAAAGACAGATATATACATAAAAAATAAATAAGTAAATAAATAGATTCATAAACAAATAAAGTCAATAAATAAATAAAGCAAAATAGAAAGAAAGAAAGAAAGAAAGAAAGAAAGATATCTAAATAAATAATAAGTAAATAAAGATTCGTAAACAAATAAATAATAGGTAAATAAAGAAATAAAGAAAGAAAGAAAGAAAGAAAAAGAAAGAAAGACAGAGAGATATCTAAATAAAAAAAAATAAGTAAATAAATTAATAAATAAAGATTCGTAAACAAATAAATTAATCAGTAAATAAATAAAGCAAGCAAGAAAGAAAGATTCGTAAAACGATTGTCGACATCATCGTCTTCCATTGTGTCGTCGGCTAGTTGCAGAATAAAATTACGACTTCGTTTTACAGTCTTGTAGCTTTTGTAAAGCGTCTTCAGTGAACCTTTTAAACTGAACGACACTTGGACCAATATTAAAATAACATTAATCGACGCCGTTTTGTCCATCAAAATGAAAACAAAAAATTGGGAAAAGAAACACGAACAATTAAAGGTGGGTGAAGGGAAAGTGAGGCAAATAGGAATATTAAAACAATACGATCAAAAGATTAGATTTCCGTACAAAAAAACAAACGGGATATCATATAATAAAAATCAATTGTCCCAGAAGCACTCTTAGTCAAAGAAGCACAGAAAATTGTATTAAGTTCACTCAAATAGAAAAACAAACAAACAAACAAAAAAACAAAACAAACGGAACACATGAACTTGGCATTATTTTTTTTCTCTTTCGCCATTGAAACTCGACTGTACAGTGTCTATTTTGTCAAGGACACGGACTTTTTGAATTTTTCTTTATTTTCCTTATCTTCTATACACTTCATACAACCAGTATTTATTGGTCTTTTTTTTTTTTAGAGATATTATAATATCCAGGTTTCGACAAATAACTGAGAACAAATTATAAAGAAAAACAAAAAATATTCAATGGGAGAAATCAGTATATTTTCTAAATGATTTTTATATAAAATTATATTTCGAAAAACGGGAAAAAGATATTCAATAAACCTGCCTTCAGTCACGAGAATGAGTACGTCTTGCAAACGAAAATGACTGCATATCCGGGTCAAGTTGATCCGTCACCGACTTTTTGGCAAACTGGTGCCGCTAGTTGATCTCCTCCTTCAACGACGTTTCAGACGTAGTAGTACTTCTTTTCTTTTCTTTTTATGTGCCGTGTCCAGGGCGTAGGTAATATATGGATCTCCACTTCACCCTATCCCTTGTGGCTCTCAATAAGCTTCGTATCTCTGTCATCTCTCCCAGACCGCGTCCTGCTATGCATTTGCTTAAGCCCGTCAGGTATGTCATGCTTTCCTTGTTTCTTTTCCCCTCTATTCTACCTGTGAGTATCAGATTTTCCATTCCCTCCTTTTCTTTTTATGTGCTTTGTCCTTTCATGACATAGGCGATCATGGCTCTCCACTTCACCCTATCCCTTGTGGCTCACAATAAGCTTCGGGCCTTTGTCAACTCCCCCAGACCACGTTCTGTCACCACTTGCTTCAGCCAGCCAGGTTTTGTCATGTGTTGCTTTCCCTTGTCTCTTTTCCTCTCTATTCGACCTGTGAATATTAGATTTTCCAGTCCCTCATTTCTCATTAATCTGCCTCTTCCTTATGTTAATTATAAACTTCCTCTTTTCCAAAACCTCATCGTTGTTCAAACGCTCTTACCATGATATCCTTAGCATCCTTCTGTAGAACCACATCTCCGCTGCCTAGAGTCTCTTCTTCATCTTTGAAGAGACCGTCCAACATTCCCTGCCGAATGGGAGGACAGATGTCACGTAGCAGCCCAGTATTCTTTTCTTTGTCATCAAAGAAATCCTCCTGTCTCGTAATACTCTGCCCAGCTTTTGAAATGCATCCTTGGCCATCCCAATCCGTCTTCGGATCTCAGCGTAGCACCCTACCGTCCTCATCAGGAGAACCACGGAGACATGTAATGGAAGGAATCATGAAATTTTGGGTCAGTCACTGCTGGGTGACTTGGGTCATGTCGGAAAAAATAAACCTGCTGGAACACGTCGAGTTCTCCCTCATTCCAGGACCGTATCCATCATCTCAATGTAGACAGTGGCATTGACACTGAGGCCTTGCAGGAAAAAGTGTCGTAGCATGACATAACTCTCGTTGTTCACGAGAACAGGACCATTATAGACGATACGAACTAAGTGGGCCCCATCTCCGTTGGGATTGTGCAGAGTCTCCTGCCGTTGCTCTTGTTCATCTAACCACTTTCAAGCGCGCTACTTCAGAGTCACGGTGGCTGATGTCTAGTGCAACAAGCTCAACGTGTTTTTTCATGTTCATGTGTCAGATTGAAGCTGCTATGTTAATAATGTTAGATACGGAGGAAAGACAAATGGCTCATGTCGTTTATCATAATCTTAAAGATGCTCTCTATTTTAGTTAATTAGACGTTCTTAAATAACTGGTGCACTCTGTAAATATAGATCTAAAATGATGGCTTAGTCAGATTGGGTTACAGAACTATAACCCCAGATTAAAGACGGAAAATAATGATTTCAAACCACATAAAGCAGCTTTCAAATTGTCTTCCCCCAAAACATGGAAAAGACAAATTTTCAAGTGACTATTTTCATTTCTTTCTTTCTTTCTTTCTTTCTTTCTTTCTATTTTATTTATTGTTATTTTATTTATTCTTCTTTTTCTACACCCCCAGCTATGCGTGAATAGCAGGACAGACCGGGTTCTATAACATTGAATGGCAACTTGCCTACCGCAGAAAGAAATGACAATCTACTGCGGGTAAAATCTGCCTCGTCCGTCATGTATCAAAAGTTACATGATCGCCTAAGCGTGTATCACACATGGCACATATTAGTGCTTCTCTATCGATACACAACACAAGGACAGAGATTCATAGAGAGATGTAAATTAATAAAGAAATGTTCAATTTCAGACAATTTAATCATAAGTATATATGTTTTTATCGTATATATATATATATATATATGTGTGTGTGTGTGTGTGTGTGTGAGCGCGTTTGCATGTATGTGTGTGCGTAATATTTCTGATATAATTAAATATATATCTATAAAAGGACAATATGAATATAGACAACAGGAACACCTATCTTAGCCGGCGCGTTTCGTCCTCTGATGAACTTTATCAACGCATATATATATATATATATATATATATATATATATATATATATATATATATATATATATATATATATATAATAAAAATAGTTTTATGGTATGCTTTATTTATGGGTTAAAGTGCTCAATATCAGAGATAGAACGTATGTAAATATAAAAATGGACATTGAAGTCAACACCTAGCTTAAAATCAATCGACATGGCCAGGCGATGTGAGCATACGACAAACTGTCAACGTTGGTTGTTAACTTCAATGTCCACTTTTATATTTATATATACATGTATAAATATATATGTGTGTGTATATAAATATGTATAATTATGTGTGTATATATGTATAAATATATCTGCGTCTGTGTGTAAAAATTCACATATAAATAAACTAGTTCTGTAAAGATAGTATAAATAAAAGAAAAGACAAAAGGAAAACAATTTTATACAAACGAGTTTCATTCTTTGGGGAACTTTATTAATGTACAAGTGTTCAGATTTTATTTAGTAATTTGTATTCGGTTAGTGTAAATCATTATTTTTGCACCATCCTAATATTTATATACAAAATTAACGCTGGGGGGAAATATCGTCAGTTTTTGAATTTGAGAATTTTTTCAAATCTTCTTCTGTTCACTGTTTAAGCAAAGATAAACTACAAAAGACGCCATGAAAATAAACACAGAATAGATATTTTGACTTCACAAAGAAACGCATATTCATTGGAATCACTGAGTTAAAAGCGGAAAAATCAACGCACGTATATATTCTCAGAATGTATATGTGAGTATCTGCCTTTATTGTACGCGTGTGTAAAATACCCAGCTACTCATAAAAGATTATGGTTGCAAAATTTGAAAAATATAGATATACATGGAGAATCCGAACACGTAATCCTACGAACAAGACGCATATTATCAGGTAGAACCATGAAGATGAACTAATCACTGATGCAGATACTAATTAGTTAATCTCTGAAGCCGAGCGAAGAAAAATGCACCTTTTGCAGATGCAAATTCATAACTTTGAAAGCAGGCCTCATATATTGAGGAAGTCTTGTCGGGAATATATATTCGATTATTATTATTATTTTATTTCCTTTGTTTTCTGGCGTATACTCATTTTTTTCTTGGTCCCGACCAGAGACCAAAGGTCAGAAATGGCATCATGACCTTTTCCACAGTTTTAAGAAAAAAAAAGTCGTGCATATTTTACATAGATAAAGCCCTACGTAAGGTGTGGGCTGCATTTGTGAATACAATTTATTTTTTATTTCTTTAAGGCATGGACTACCAGGGATTCTTTCAATGAATCTATTGGAATCTTTTCCAATCAATCCGAGGGCTCCAACTACAACTGGAATTATTGATGTCTTCATGTGCCACATTTTTTAGATTTCGATTTAAAAGTCCTTGTATTTTGGGTAGTTTTTTTGAAGATCTTCAAAGAGACATTGCAGTCTCTGCAGACTGCAATGTCATTATCAGAAGGCGCATTCTGTCTTTGCGGTCTCTAATCTCTGGGCGATTAGTTTTGATTGTTCTGTCTGTGTGTATTGTAAGGTACCATAAATTTGCTACAGGTCCTATCTCCATAACAGGGCCTGGGTGATGTTCAAACCAATTTCTTGCAGTTTCCTTTCCGTAAATGTTACAGATTTTTCCAGTGCAGATATTGGCCCACTCTGTCGTGCCATGTTTTATATTCAGTGGGTGCCAATACCACGCAACCTGATACATGATGATCAATTGTTTCTGGATATTTATCACAGAATCTGCATTTTGGACTAACACAATTTTTGGGTTATTATTATTATTATTATTATTCGTTGTCCTCGGTGAATTGGGCCCGAATATTATTTATTAGCTAATTGAATTATAATGTTATTTTTATTATGTAAGATGGCTGATGTGAGAGAAGAATTTATTAAAGATTTAAAAAAAAAACCCAATATCACCACAAAAAAGCAAAACTTCGCATTTTGGAAATCAGTAATTATGAAACTATGATTGATAACCATTAATGCTGGTGATTACATTGCTCATGTTAATGTTTTTAACAAGAAAGAAAGAAAGAAAGAAAGAAAAAAAGAAAGAAAGAAAGAAAAAAAGAAAAAGATTTTTAAAGTTGGAAAAGGGAAACGAACATAAAAAAAGATGAAGTAATATAAACGGAGAATAACATTAAAAATTTGAGACGTAGATAAACAAATGAAATATTAATACATTGCGAAAAGCTAATAAAAAAGAATTAGATAGCAAATAAGAAAGAAAGAAAGAAAGAACGAAAGAAAGAAAGAAAGAATGAAAGAAAGACAGAATGAATGAATGAATCACAGAAAGATTCGGCCATTTTTTTTAACTCAACATTGAACATCAAACAAAAAATGTATGAAACATTTGGAGACGAAACGAAAGCCGTTCATGTTTGACTTTTGACTTTAGATTTTTATATTTGTCCATCTTTTTTAATTTCATTATTTCTTGTCGATGCGGTCCATAATTAAAAAAAAAATCACTATTTTGCTTAAGATTATTTTATTTATTTATTGCAAATTCGATTCTATGCTTTAAAAAAAAAACCTTTTTGTCCCTTCAGGGGCGGCTTTCTTTCAGTAGCTTCGATTGACAGCTGAGACATTAGCCGATTGGATAGTAATGGAGATGGTGGGAGTACTTCGTAAAATCCCGATCATAATTAAATGAATTTCGCATTTCATTTCTTCAGGCACAAATCGAGCGGAAAGCCGATGACATAAATAAGGACCACATTTGAAGAGGTTCAGACGAGCAAGTGTTAACGCGATTTATAATATTATTATTATTATTATTATTATTATTATTAATAATAATAATAATAATAATAATAATAATAATAATAATAATAATAATAATAATATGGGCATCCTATGTTTTTAAATACAATTTTATATGACGTTGATGAAGAACACTGAAAACAGTATTCGTAGTGGGCTTGCTCAAGTGTTACATTGCCGTTCAAACCAAGTTTCTGAAAATATGCATCGCCAAGAAGAAGCGGACCTCCCTCCCATGGGCCCTTAAAAATGGCCGATAAATAGTAATCAAAGATGGCTGAACAACGGTGAATTTTGAAATTAAATATATCACTCAAAAAGGAAAAAAAAAAGAACACATTTTTGTTGTCAGAATTAATTATCGTGCACAAAGGCTTGAAATTAAAAGTGTTTTTATCAAGCTTTAGTGATGATGTTAGGACGGGGGAAATTAAAAAAAAAAAAAAAAAAACGTTCATGAGGATGTTTGCGGTTATTTGCTGGTGGGCCGCAGAGACAAAACTCCGAAGGAAACATACGGATAAATGTTTGGGAGTGTGTTTAGAGAAAGGGCTGCGAAAAACAGGGAGAGGACTGAAAGTTTGTGCGAAAAAACGAATTGACAAACCACAATGGTGTACTGACAAGATTCGGTTGACCAGATATTTTGGTCATCAGTTTTTTTTTTTGTTTTTTTTTAACTCTTCCACAATGGCATTACAGCAATCCCACCAGCACCAGCCGTAGAAGTAGAGGTAATAATCAAAATGACAGTAAAACAGTATTATGAAGAATGTTTTGACGATAACATGAATAAACGATTATACTTATCACTGTTTTATTGATACACTGAAGAGAAGTATAATTAATAAAATCCAATAAAGTCCATAAAGTTCGTGTGCACTTTAAATACTTTATAACTTTAAAGTGCACACGAACTTTATAGACACCCTATATATATATATATATATATATATATATATATATATATATACAGGGTCTCCATAAAGTTCGTATGCACTTTAAAAAGTTTATAACTTTATTTGTATTTGCGATAGAAATAATTTATAAAAAGGATTAGAAAGAAGTAAATCTATATTTCTTAAGGTTTTATCGAAATTTTATTTAAGTTTCCACTTGTCCTCCATCATTAGCAATACAAAGGGTAATACGATTTTGCATTTCATGGAAAACATTTGCCAACTGATTTGCAGTAATGCCTGAAATCACATTAGTTATTTTAGCTATACTTAAAACTAGGTACATTAAACTTTATAACATTTTTTACAGATTATTTATATCGCAAATACAAATAGTTATAAATTTTTAAAGTGCACACGAACTTTATGGACATCCTGTATTATATAAGCCTCAAGATGTAAAATATTGCAAAAAATAAGTAGTATCAAAAAGATAAGTTCTAAAAATATTCTTAAGAATGTAAAAAAAAAAAGAAATCTAAATCAAATAATAAAAAAAAGAACGAAAAGAAAAATGACGCAAAGTGATGGATGAACGAAGATTGTTTTTTTTTCTTTTTGACGATAATAAAATGTCGTCGACATTAATTTCATTAGATTTGAATGAGAGACGCCGAAGGTTGTTTTTTTTTTTAATGCTCGATTGTATCAAGAGTTAATTGGACCTCTTTTAATTTGACTCTGCATGGTGACTGAAAGCCGTCCACCCTCCATTGCTTTGCCTTTATTCAATTTGGCCAAATGTTTGACAATGTAACAGACTTCACGTATATTTCAATAAAAAAAAAACTATGACGAATCAGATTCTAATAAAAAAAGAAAAACAAATATTAAAAAGATCAATAAATATTCCAATTGTTTGTAATGCGAAGATATTTGATAAATAAATTGATTGATAAACTTTAAGAAAAAACGTAAAAATAAATGCAAAATCGAAAGAATCAAAATATAAAATAAAAAAGCATGAAAAATAAATATGGAAAATAATAATATTAATAATAATATTAATATAAATGAAAAGTAAAATAAATTAAGAATAAAAATAAATAAAGAATAAAAGTAAATAAAGAATAAAAGTAAATAAAAATAAGTAAATACAAATTCAGGCAATAAAATGAATATTCCATATTATAAAAGGAAAACCAAGTCATCAATAACGAGTGAATTCTATGGATAAAATGGTATTTCTATGAGAATGGAAAGGTTTCACGGTAATAAATATGGCCGATTAAAATTTTGAGCTCTCAAATTCATAAGCTAAGAACAACTCGATAAAATATCGTCAATCGCTTCCACAAAATTCGCTTATCATTACGATTTTGCATCAAAATCATTTTTTTAAAACCAAATTGGCGCATCAATTCTTTATTTATTTTTCTTTCTTTCTTTTTCGCTAGTTTCTTAAAAAAAGAGCATTTTTTTTATACAAATTCATACAAATGTGCAATCATAAAGATAGAAATTTAAATGGCGAGAGAATTTGTAAACAACATTGGTTTTTTGTAAAGTATGTTTCTTTGGAGAATTAACGATAATGTTGAAAATTTAAATTTTTTAAAGTGTGGGATGAATTTGGAATAAATTATTACTTTTCACAGGAGTTATATACAGTATATAAGAGAAACCCGGATATAAGAGACTTCTTCTCCGGTCCCGACAACTCTCTTATATCCGGGTTACACTGTTTCTACCAATTGTAGTTTCATTGCTTTTTCCTAATTTTGTCTTTGGGCTGAAACTGGTTACTGTAAAATAAATAATATTTTGTTGCAGTTTAAGTCAGTTTTATTGTATATGTTACGATAATTCTTTTTCTTATGTCTCTTGAGTCTTTGAGGAACATAGGGACGCAATAACACCTCTCCAACGGATGCGGTTCAGGGCGATCTTCTTCAGCTCGGCCCATGTCATGCCGGCTGCCTTCACCTCAGCGTCAACACTTCTGTCCCACTTTTCGCTCCCCTTGTGGATTCCAGTCAAGGGCCTGCCTGATGATACTAAAAGCTGGCTTGCGAAATGTGTCAATCTTGATTGGGGCTTGTCTGGTGCTGTTCCACAGTTGGTGGTTGGAGAGGACTTCTGGCCACCGGATATTGAGGATGTTCCTGAGATATCGGTTAAATACGAGAGTTAAAACTGACAGATTTTTCGTAGATTTAATTAAAGTTCTGATCATTAAAACCTATAATGACATCGAGAAAAGCGATTTTTTTTATCATCATTGAATTCATGTGCAAAGCTGAGTACGGAATTACTTTCAATGCTTTACTCTATTTTTTTTTTGTAGTTTTAGTTTGATCAAGATCTATTGCAAGAAAGCATATCATCGATGTATTATACATAGAAAAATTTCTCTTTCACGTTAAAAAAGAATTATATTCAATAGATAGTTTGATGAGAAAGAAGGTCTTGTGAGGATCCTGTAGCTACGTCGTTAATTTGTATATTTCCTACATTATTATAGAAGGGAACTTGTGTAGTGTTTGCTTGCAGAGATTTTCGTAGACTTTTGAGTTCAAGTGGAGTAAAGAAAGAAAGAGGATGATTATAGAATATTTTGCAAAGTAATAGCAATGGAATCATTGGCAGTAAAATTGGTAAATATGTTTCATTCTCACGTAAAGCTAGAATTTGATTATTTATTTCGGTTGAGTACAGAATATACATTAATTGATGAATAAAGTTTGTTATCTTTTCGATGTAACTAGGGTGCGATTTATTGGTCCAATGTTTTCGTTAATTGCTACAATAAGTGTCAGCATTATAACTGGACGTAGAGGCGACTCTGGTTTATGAAATTTTAGACGTAGAGGCGACTCTGGTTTATGAAATTTTATATTACCCTAAAGGTAATTCTTTTCTGGGATTTAATTGTTTACAGTACAACATTTCTCTAAAAAATGACCTGTCATCTCTTTGAGAAAAAGGCAATACATAAGCGTATAAAATAAAACCATAGTGCCACTTTTAATGTCTGCCAGATTTTTGTCGACTTTTGGAACGGTTCTCAAAGAAAAGAAAACCCAAAGTGAGTAAAACCTACCTACCCTGAAGATCCGTTTAGGTGAAACCTAGGTAGGTTTGCCTGGCTCCTTAGGATTATCTTATATATATATATATATATATATATATATATATGTGTGTGTGTGTGTAGAGAGAGAGAGAGTGAGAGAGAGAGAGAGAGAGAGGCGTGATAGTGGGAACATAGGAACCAAGACTGCATGCTTCAATGCGATCTGCTGACCAAAATCATACGATGGTGTGAAACTGACAATCACCATGCAGTGTTGATTCCTATAGAAACATTGTCTCTAATAAACACTCTATTTCCGATATTAATCATTCATCGCTTATAAATATCACAAATATAAACAATATGTGTGCGTGTACGTTTGTGTACATGTGTGTCTGTGTATACAGGCTGTTTCATAGTCGGAAATATGGAATCATTTCAAAGCCTGTTTGTGCATGATCAAACTTATATTCACAGACAAGAAACACTAAGCATGGCTAGTTCATGTTTGCATTATAAGGGATTTCCTATTTAAAAATTTAAAAATTAATCATACATATAAGCGAATAAACTGGGATAGATAGATAGATAGATAGATAGATAGATAGATAGATAGATAGATAGATATGGAAAGAGTGAGAGCAATGTGAAGATACTGAGATAGATAGATAGATAGATAGATAGATAGATATGAAAAGAGTGAGAGTAATGTGAACATACTTAGATAGATAGATAGATAGATAGATAGATAGATAGATAGATAGATAGATATGAAAAGAGTGAGAGTAATGTGAACATACTTAGATAGATAGATAGATAGATATGAAAAGAGTGAGAGTAATGTGAACATACTGAGATAGATAGATAGATAGATAGACAGAAATGAGCAAAGGAATATAAGGGCGAGAGAGAGAGAGAGAGAGAGAGAGAGAAAGAAAGTAACAGAAATAGAGAATGAATATGAACAGACTCAAATAGATATATGTGCGTGTATGCGTGAGTACGTCTGTGTATTTATCTATTTGTATGAATGAAGATATATATATATATATATATATATATATATATATATATATATATATATATATATATATATATATATATATATATATATATATATATATATATATATATATATATATATATATAACAAAAAATTGTTTTGATAATTTTCTTATGTGTATACATATATGTGTGAGTAGACACACATGTATATTTGAATGCACATGCACTTACAAAATAAGACACCGGGAAAAAACGAAAACATACAGCTACGATTTGTTTGTATTTTTGGAGGAGGGGCACTTTCCATCTCTCAGTAAGAAACATGTCAGTAAAAGATCTATGAAAACCCTGTGCGCCTCAGCTTGGAGCCAACCCATTTCATATTTTTTATGTCTGTAGAGGTCTTAGGCAATTTCCAAAACACATATAATTTCTTATGATAACATATGCCCCTCCACCTCCTGCGCACACTCTGCGTCACGTTTTCGACACGGTATTATTTCCAACATGTAATTACGTCATTTTTCGTCTTCAGGTGTCACGTGACGCATTTGGCGCCATTATTTCTGACAACATTTAAAATCAGCTCAATGTCTGAAGGTTTTCATTCAGACTGCGTCTTTATCAATATAAATGTCAATGTGTGTGGGGGGGGGGCGCCCGCGCGTTTGCCACATCATTTCGACAGCAGATATGACAATAGCCTCATGATAATAATATTTGATATTTAAAAACAGTAACTAAGGGAATTTTTCTTTCCTTGTCGCAGTTTGTTGTATTCCCTTGAAGGATCCCATACTCAATGAAACGAATTACTGCAATTTTCTCCCTTTGATTAAAACAATTTGCAAAAAAGTAAATCGACCTTGATATTTCAATTTTCTTTTTTCATTTTTAAAGAGACAATCGACATTTTGGATTAAAAATAAGCAGCTTTCAATGAGAATACCAAATCCAACATTCTGAATATTTTAGTAAATAGTTCAAGACGATACAGAATAACTAAAAAATTACAACTTAAAAGAAATAACCATAAAATATTTTAAAGTATTTTTATTGAAACCCCTTTTCTTTTAATGTGTCGTGTCCCTTCAGAACGAAACCGATCATGCCTCTCCATTTCCTCCTGTTCCTTGTAGTTTTCAATAAGTTTTGTCCCTTTGTTACTTCTCCCAGACCATGTTCTGTCATCCACTTGCTTAAGCCCGCTAGGTATGTCATGCATTACTTTCTCTTGTCTCTCTTTCCCTCTGTTCGACCTGTGAGTATCAGTCTCCAAGCCTTCTTTTCTCATTACGTGTCCCAGAAATTTCAGCTACCTCTTCCGGATGTTAAGTATAATCTTCCTCCTTTTTTTCCATCCTTTCCAAGACCTCATCGTTGCTCACACGCTCCGTCCATGATATCATTAGCATCCTTCTATACAACCATACTTCCGCTTCTTCTTCAACTTTGAGGAGACCGTTCAACATTCGCTGTCGTAAAGAAGAACAGATGTCACGTAGCAGCTCAGTGCTCTTTTCTTTGTTACCAAAGAAATCTTCAAGTCTTGTAATACTCTGCCTAGCTTTTGGAATGCCTCTTTGGCTATCCCAATGCGTCTTAGGATCTCAGTGTCGCATTTGCCGTCTTGTGTCAGAACCCTTCCCAGATATTTAAATTTCCGCACCTGTTTGATTTTAGTGTCCCCGACCTGTAAATCGCATTTCGGCCTCATGCTTTTAAGCGTAATTTTTTGTTTTACTGTAGATCATAAAGATCAAATTACAATAGGCAACCGATAAAAAATGCTAGCTGATTGATTTTTATTGTTGTCAGCTGCCAACAACCTGAGTTCACAAGAGAAAGAAAATAATTTGCCTTCCATTGAGCAAGATACTAGCTAAAAAGAAAAAAAAAAGACGCATGTAAGACAGTGCCGGATTTACCAATAATTTTGATAAATTTTTGGCTGTGGTTCGAGCGTAGTTCTATAATATTTTTGACATTATCATAGGTATTTCTTATATATGCTGCTATGGGCTGCACGCCTAGATCCCTACAAAAGAACAAAAACAACCAATTCGAGATATCCACAGAAATAACGATTTATTTTTGGTTTCCTTGATTTCATTGCTGCCAACGTCTAAAAAAATAAAAGACGAAATCGGCAACCAAAAGATTTGTAGATGTAATCGCTTCAGAAATTCGCAAGTGGATAGATGTGAACATACTGAGATAGATAGATAGATAGATAGATAGATAGATAGATAGATAGAAATGAGCAAAGGAAGATAACGGCAAGAGAGAGAGAGAGTAACAAAAATAGAGAGATAGATGTGAACATACTGAAATAGATAGATATGAAATGTGAGATAGATCTGTACATATTGAGATAGATAGATAGATAGATAGATAGATAGATAGATAGGTCACCTTGAGGCAGAGTAATGGCTAGCAAGCCTGTCTTGCTAGAACAATTACGACTGAGTAGTGAGTTTGATCCTCACTGGGTGCCCCATACTTTCGGCCTTGTGCCGCATCTAAGCTACGCTTGGAAAATCAATAGATAGATAGATAGATAGAAAGAAAGAAACGACTAATGGTAGGTATGGGCGAGAGTGGAACGACGATAACAAAGGAACATTGCCGACCGTTTACTCACCTTTGCCGATTTCCAAATAATGAATATTTAAATATCTCCTTTCTCTCGCCATATAGATGTCAACTCACTTTGTCCTTACATGATACAGCCTTTTTATTTGAACTTCAGCATTTCAGAAGATCGTTTATTTTAATTTAAAACATTTTTAATTTTCAACAGAACTTTAAATAAACTTTAAACCATACTTTCCTTGTTTTGTAGTTAATGACAGTATTTAAATTGTACATAAATTTATCGCTCCCATTAACACTTAATTCGTTGGGGCTTTGAACTCATTCATTTTGAGATTGTTAGAGGTTTTCTTTTAAATTCTGTAGGTGGAATTATGGTTAATCTAATTTTGACCACCACATAAACATTAATCCGGGGCTCACTTAACTTGTCACAAGGAACTGTCGTCTCTAAACAACCCGTCAGATCAGTCAGTTATGTGCCATGCGTGATACACACTTAGGCGATCATGTATCTTTCGATACATGACTGACGAGGCAGTTTTTTCCCGCACTAGGTTGCCATTTCTTTCTGTCATCCAAAGCTATAGATCCCGGTCTGTGCTGCTATTTACCCATAGCTGTGGGGAGAAGAGAATTCATACCTTTCCCGAGGGTATAAGCCCGATTCTTCAATCCGAGCCGCTATCCATAACTCCACCGTACCTCCTCCCGTCAGTTACGAATGTGAATTGTGCCACTCACTGCGCCAAGGAACACTTTTGGTCTCTCCGTGTTTTTTTTTTGTGTGTTTTTTTTTGTGTGTTTTTTTTTGTGTTTTTTTTTATCAAAAGGAGTCTTTGAGAAATGATTAGTGTTACAATTAATGAATAAGAGGGAAAAGTTCAAAACTAAAAAAAAGGCGAGAGATTAATAAGATATTTTAGTGGATATGAAAAATCTATTTGCAATTCCTAATATCCTTTGACCTTAGAGGGTTACCCCACTTTGTCTACAAAGCGACTTTCCCTAACGCCTGCTTGATGACATTGCATAAAACCGTAATAAAGGAAAGGAAACAAAATGTTCTCTCACTTTTCTCTTTCTCTTTAACAACTAGATGCCATAATGACATCACGTGTCTCATTTTTCCCATAGTACATAAAACACACCTCACTATGTCCTGTTAAAAATAATATCTCCCCCAAAGCCTATCCCGTAATTATATACCTCCATTCAACAAAATATCATTGTTCAACAAACAAGACAACCTGGACTTCCGTAAGAAACTGGTACCTTAATGTCATTACAATTTACAAGATGTATATTATCAGTCACTTTCTCACTCATAGAAAGAAGATTAGTATTTTGTTGAAGAATGGATTTTCTGGGCTATGTTACACCTTTTATAATTTATTAAGTGCTACAAAGGACAGGAAGTTGTGGAGAACCACGATCACATACGTCGTCAGAGGACACATAAGGAAGAAGTATATCTCTACATTTGGAATTCATTCATATTGTCAATCTTTTCAAATCCATTTCCAAAGACTTTTGCATTTCGTCCTCCGGCATTTTGTGTCGATTCAGTTTTTTAAATCTTAAATGAAACGATTTCCATATCACATTATTTTCGAATTGTTTCTTGTGAAAATCATTTACGATTCGTTTTTATAGAGAATCATTTTTTGTAGGTTGTTTTTACATTTTTACATTTTCATAGTGTTTGCCCATAGTTGGGACCCTAACAAGTGCTACCACCCCAGGTCAGGGTGGACCTGGGAATACCAGCAATTAAGAGATGGTTCCACACTCCTCAAAACCTCCTGATCGGAGGCCTTGCTGCTGGATGTAGTTTATCGTCTTACCCAGGACGCGGATGAAGTTTATCGTCATATTCCGGACTGACGTCATTCAGTAGAGACTTTTAAAATTCCCCAAAGAAAATTCAAAATGGATTCATGACGCATATGTGTAATAATCTTAAAATAATCTTAAAAATGTAATTAAACTATTTTAATTTGCATAACTTCCAACAGAGTAGTAGAATTAAAAATGTTTAACGAGGTTAATATCTAAAAAGGACAATGTATTTTTTTATGGTGACGTGTACTTTTCCCTGATTTCATATTAAAATTCAAAGTTACTTCTAATTAACTTATTTATTGCTTTGTTTTAAATGATTAAGGAAATTAACTGATTCAGAAAATGAGAAAAAATTGTTGAAAATTGTGATTGTAATAAAGTTATTTTCAAATTATCGAACGTATTGGAAATCATTTTACTAAAGAAATGTTTTGCCAAAGATTTTACTATAGAAATGTTTTGCCAAAGATTTTATCCTAGAAATGCTAAATTCTATGTCATCAAAATACAAGTCAAATTGTACAACAAAATAAGACTGAAAAATTTTCAAAGATTATTTTTCTAAAAAACAACCTACAAAAAATGATTCTCTATAAAAACGAATCGTAAATGATTTTCACAAGAAACAATTCGAAAATAACGTGATATGTAAATAGTTTCATTTAAGAATTCCTTATCTGTCCTCTCACGAGATATGTTATCATGGTCCTCCACAACTTCCTGTCTTTTGTATCTCTTAATAAATTTTATTTTTTGCTATTTCGCCTAAAACCTGTTCCACCATCCATTTACTTTAGTTCATCAAGTATGTTATGCGGTGTTTTCAATTGTCCCTCTCATCCTGCCCTGTGAGTATCATATTTTCCAAGCCTTCCTACCGTATTATATGCCTCAGAAATTTCAGCTGTCTCTTCCTGATGTGAAGAATAAATTTCCTTTTTTTTTCCATTTTCTCTAAAAAGTTGTCATTTGCTCACATTTTCGGTACATGGTATTCTCAGTATCCTTCTGTAGAGACACATTTCTGTTCTTTGAAGTCTCTTCTTCGTCCAGAATTCACTGCCATATAGAAGGACAGATATCACGTAACGGTTCTTAAAAAGTCTAAATATTACAGTTTGGGCTTAAAAAAATGTCCATTTTTATATTTTTTTTTAATAAAACAACATTGCTGATTATAAGATTTGTTATAAAAATATTCTTTTTTCTATTCAATAATTCATCATTTTGCGTGGCTTTTCTTTTTCTTGATCTCTCCCCCACAAATTTCTCTATTTCTCGATCAAAATTAATTCGTTCTTGTTGATGTATCTTGGGCAATCTGTTCATTTCTCCCTCTTTATTTATCTCTGTTCCTGTTACGCTCTCTCTCTCTCTCTCGCCCTTATCTTCCTTGCTCATTACTATCTATCTATCTATCTATCTATCTATCTATCTATCTCAGTATGTTCACATCTCTCTCATTCTTTTCATATCTATCTATCTATCTATCTATCTATCTATCTATCTATCTATCTATCTATCTGACCACCACTGTAATCCCGTCTGCTCTTCTCACGAAGATTTAAAACCAAAAGTGAACGGACGATATCAAAGAGAAGAAAGGATGAAAGATTGACGGGAAATGTAATCTAAATAAGCTTCTTCAAAGCCACTTTCATGCCGTTGGTATGCCGGCCAGAGAGAAACGGGGGGAAAATGCAGAAATAGTCCCTGGAAGATATTTCGGCAGTTATGGACACTACTTAACGCGCTCACATACACAAAGGAAACATTCGCTCGTATACGAAGCTCAAACTTTCAGACGGATTCTTATTTGCATTCAACCAATAATCGCTGAGAGCACAGCTATTTATCTCCGGATATATATATATATATATATATATATATATATATATATATATATATATATATATATATACAAATCGAATCCATATTGAAATAGATATGATTATGCAATATAAATTGGATTATAGTTTACATACATAGACATATATACTTGTTTAACATTGTAAGTATATATATATATATATATATATATATATATATATATATATATAATTATTTATTCGTAAATTATAGCATAAGTATGTTATAAAATCTACATTCAACACCATCACTTGAGAAGACACTAGAAGTGTTGAAACAAAATGGCTATTTTTGTAGGGATTTTATAACATATTTATGTTATAATTTTCGAATAAATAATTATATTTGCTGTACCCTGTATTGAGCACTCTTTTAAGAATAGTATTTGTTGGTTATTGGAATTTATTCCATACACGAATCTTATACTTGGATACGCACGCACACACACACACACACACACACACACACACACACACACATATATATATATATATATATATATATATATATATACAGTGTATGTGAATTTAGGATGCAAGAATTCACTGAAATAATTTGTATTAAATTCAGCTAATAAGGACTGTCTAATTTTTCTTTTAGTTTGCTAATTTTAGAATAAAATTGTGAATAACCTATCGAATGTCCATGTCTTTATTCTGCTTTTTGTTTATATTTACTAAAGCGTTTCAGTCATTATTAGGAACTAAATGTTATCAGTATCGTAGATATGAGTTTGTTTTCAATGTAGTTTTCACGGGTAATGATGAATTTCAGAGATAGAGAAGTCACCTTTACCAGTGAAAAGATATAACGACTCAACACTGAAATAAAAAAAAAAGAACAAAGAAGATACTCTGAAAAAGACTTTCTCGTTTGAATTTAATACAATTTGTTAATTATATATATATATATATATATATATATATATATATATATATATATATATATATATATTTATATTGGTGAATTTAGGCAGCAATCCTTCTTTCATGCACATTTCATTGAATACAATGGACAAGGTGCTTTGATTTAGTTTTTTATACAATTTCTCATGCGATCTAATAATTTTAAAATTTAAATGCACATTAAGGAAGTGTATTCCTGATCAATAAAAATTCAGAAATAATTATATAGGCCACACTACAACATGTTTGACACGCAGACTAACGCTACACCTTTCTGACCATAGCTCAATTGTATCTCATTTAAATATTCATGGAGACCTACCGGACACTATTCGTAACATACTTGTTGACAACACAAATATAATAGCATCATTTACATGCAAAAAAAGGTTTAAAATAATGGAAGCCTTATTAATAAAAAAAAAAGAACAACATTTAATAATATTAACTTTGAACATGGACACAATGTCTAACCGTATTTTGAAAAATGAAAACATTTTATAAAAGATACATACAACAAACTATTTCTTATTTAACAGTTAAAATATTTAATACTTGAAAATGGCTAAATGTATAGCCGAAAGCGATCGGATAAAAAGAACATTCGGACAGATTTCATATAATTTATCATCCGAAAAGAAAAAAAAATTATTAGATGGCTTCAGAAATTGTATAAAAAATTAAATAAAAGCACGTTGTCTGTTCCATTCAATGATATATATATATATATATATATATGTATATATATATATATATGTATATATATATATATATATATATATATATATATATATATATATATATATATATATATATATATAAATTTATATCGATTTATACTCACAGAAGAAGTAAATACACTTAAATAGAAAGGACGTCATTTTATCTTTAGGAGACCCTTTCGGTCAATACTTTATCAAAAGGTGAACGTTGACGGATAGAACAAAAGACGCAATGACATTTGGAAATAGCGAATAAGGATGGAAAATTGAAATACGATTAAAATAGATTTAAATTGTAAACAAATAAATAAACTTTTGATAAAGTGTTGGCCGAAAGGGCATCCTAAAATTAAAATGACGTCGTCTCTTTTCAAGTCTATTTTCTTCTCCTGTTATTTGTATATATACTTGCATATACACATACATACATGCATATATATATATATATATATATATATATATATATATATATATATATATATATATATATATATATATATATATATAATTATTTATTTTTAAAGAAAAAAAATTTATAACATAAATATGTTATAAAATCACTACAAAAATAGCCATTTTGATTCAACACCTTCGGTGTCTTATCAATAGGTCACTTGATAAGACACCGAAGGTGTTGAATCAAAATGGCTATTTTTGTAGTGATTTTATAACATATTTATGTTATAAATTTTTTTCTTTAAAAATAAATAATTATATCTGCTCTACTTTGTATTGAGCACTCTTTTAAGAATAGTAATTGTTGGTTATTGGAATTCATTCCATATACACCAATCATATACTTGGATATATATATATATATATATATATATATATATATGAAGAAATATAGTTTTAAGTTGTGCTACATTTACGGGAGAAAGTGCTCAATATCGGAGATAGAGCGTATGTAAGCATAAATATAAAAATGAACATTGAAGTCAACACTCAGAGGCGACAGTCTGCTTCATGCTAGACGTAATCGTCAGGCCACCCGACGATTGAGTCTAGCCTGAAACAATTGTATTAAATTCAAACAAGAAAGTCTTTTTCAGAGCATCTTTGTTCTTTTTTTTTTATTTCAGTGTTGAGTCGTTATATCTTATCACAGGTAAAGATGACTTCTCTATCTCTGAAATTCAAAGTTCACTTTTATATATATATATGTGTGTGTGTGGATATCTATCTATCTATCTATCTCTCTCTCTCTCTATATATATATATATATAATATATATATATATATATATATATATATATATATATATATATATATATATAAATATAAAAGTGAACATAGAAGTCAACACTTAGAGGCGACAGTCTGTTTCATGCTATGTGCAATCGTCAGGCTACATATGCTGTTATTTTTCTCGGCTATTTATATATATACGGGTTAGTGGTGCATTGTGGGTATTCTATTATGGCGGTTATTTTACCGGAAATCGTTTGTTTACTTATTTGGGTCAAATTATATATAATACATTATTTTACAAGAATTTAAAATTCAATAAATTTTTCTAATTGAAATTTAAAAAAGGCCTTGTCAACTCAAGGCCTACAAGGAAGTCTTGCCGGCCGAAAGAGATATTCGAATAAGGTAACTTTGGATTTTTATGTAATTTATATGCTCTGTTATAATAAATATATTGCGCTCGTATATATATATGTACACACACACACACACAGAGACATATATATATATATATATATATATATATATATATATATATATATATATATATATATATATATATGAATAATATAAAAGGCTCAAACACTAATATTTCATGGTTATAATTTATTACATTGGAATCATAATCACGTACCAATTCATCAGACCGACAAATTCAAATAGAAAATCATGAAATCATATGGTTTGGATCTTTTATATTATATTCCTAGTCTGTCCCTGACATAGAGCTCCACCTGGATTTTATCCTCTTGGATATATATATATATATATATATATATATATATATATATATATATATATATATATATTAAGACATTTTTATGTTTATACATTCTTTTTATAGATACAAATATTTAAGTAAATGCTCTGTTTATAATAAACGATATTAAACATTTACTGGCTTGAATGTCCGAGAAATACTGTTTATTATAAAACAGAGCATTTACTTAAATATTTGTATCTATAAAAAGAATGTATAACCATAAAAATGTCTTAAAATAATTGTTGAACATTGTTCATTTCATTATATATATATATATATACACACACACACATATTGACAACTAATATTATCTATCTATTTATTATATTATATATTTACACCCACATACACAAACATATATATATATATATATATTCTATTTTATGTTTCTGTCAACGTCATAAGTTGTTCGTGTTCTGATAAGAAAATAAAAATTGAACCTTAAATGCTGATGTTTCAAACCAAAGAAGCAATCCACCCGTCCTACAATTTAGAAAATTGACGCAACTTATTACTCTTTACAAAATCCTATATAGTTCCACGTACACATAAATGCAGGGTCACTCGTATATAAGTCGAGTCTTGCTTTTTAGTCAAGGAACAATTAAATTATTAACGACTGGGGACCAAACCATGATTGTTTTATGCGATGATTACATCAACCGCGTCAGGATAATTATTCCTTTTCGCTGCAAGCAGGGTTAAACTCACTCAATTTCCTTCTACAACAAATAGGTTTAGCCAGCGTGTGTAACCAGACACTTGTTTACTAAGCCAAGTACACCAAACGAAACAGTCCTACAACCAATACATCGTTGAAACCGAAGTTCCATTTCGACTACATCAAGACGCAGGCAATTTAAAGTTTATCCGAACGAGACTTTCAGGAAATATCATACAAGGCTAAAACATTTTAAAAAGAGCACATTTTCCAGTGGTTAGGGGAATTACTTGCCTGCGATGAAATCTGACATTCACAATTTAATCATTATCAGGATTTGAGCATAAACATTTGGCGGAATTGGATTTTGTTCTCATTTCTACGAATAGTTTAAAGTAACTTGTTCAAATTTACTTAGCATCGTCTACAGGGCGTCCATAAAGTTCATGTGCACTTTAAAAAATTCATAACTTTATTTGTATTTGCGATAGAAATAATCTGTAAAAAATGTTATGAAGTTTAATGTACCTAGTTTTAAGTATAGCTAAAATAACTAATGTGCTTTCAGGCATTACCGTAAATCAGTTGGCAAATGTCCGTGAACTGCAAAATCGTATTACCCTTTGTATTGCTAATGATGGAGGACATGTGGAAACTTAAATAAAATTTCAATAAAACCTTGAAAAATATAGATTTACTTCTTTATAATCCTTTTTACAAATTATTTCTATCGCAAGTACAAATAAAGTTATAATTTTTTTAAAGTGCACACGAACTTTATGGACACCTTGTACTTCCAACTATATAGATGACTTTTCTTTTGAGGGCTGGCAATTATTTCCACACACATCCTTCACAATAAGAATACAATTAAATAAAATGCATAGAAGCTTCAGTTTTTCGTTTTTCAATTCTGTACACACAAACGCTTGAATAATTATGTACACTTGTGTCACATAGTGATGAATATTGTTTCAAAGAATTCTTATCAGATGTCTTTTGTTAATATGGTTAATTATAGTCGATCAGTCTGTGCGAAGAAAAACTCTACAAATTTTTAAATTTTGTTGTCCCACTGGCACAAGGTCAGTAATAACATTTTTTATAAAAATGACAAAACAACTCCTTTTGTATGTGAGCAAGAGATATTCGAATTTATATACAGAAATGTACAATTGGATTGTGCTGAAATAGAATTCAAAGAGAGTTTAGTGAACAAAACAATTTTCGGCCAATAGAAAACTAGGAAACATTTAAAAACGAAATTCAAATAATCTTCAATTATCAGAAACAAATTCTTTTTACGGACATTTTCGCGAGCCGACGCGAAGTTTGTTCATCGTCCAATGGAAAGGCCCGAATCATATCCAGGAATGAAATTCCAAATGACCTTTTCAAGCCCCACAAGACAAGCAAAGTTCGCCTGTCACCAGAGAAAAGGAGACGAGCGTATTAATACGTCCCTTGACAAACGTCAAGCGATCGTTATTATTATCTCTATCTTTCTTCCTCACCTCTTTTATACTTGATAAACGAACGGAACATTTTAAGACTGAGCAATTACTTCAAAAGCATTCCACCCTACGATAACGCTCATACATACATACATACATACGTTTCTGCCTACGTATACATAAACTCATTCTTACAAGGACTACTACGAACATTTTGACGACCTTTTATCAACCAAAATACATTAATTTTATTTGTAGAGACCTTAATTCATTTATATGTATATAAATTTGTTGTTTTACTTTACAATTTGATTTTCTTGTTTTATACTACTCTTATGGTGGGCTATCTAACCAATAAGGCCAAATCAAACTAATCTGTTTCAACACTAATACACTTCACTATAGCTGATAACCCACTATAAGAGTATCTTTTGAAACCTTTTGAAAGAAGAAGAAGAAGAAGAAGAAGAAGAAGAAGCAATCCAGAAACCAATTCTGGAATTTCTCAAAATCGCAACCCAGAAACCAATTCTGGAATTTCTCAAAATAGCAACCCAGAAACCAATTCTGGAATTTCTCAAAATAGCAACCCAGAAACCAATTCTGGAATTTCTCAAAATAGCAATCCAGAAACCAATTCTGGAACTTCTCACCTTACAGAAATCTATTATGATTATTTTCTAAAACTTCAAGCGAATATGTTTTATTTGTTGAAATTTGATTAGCATTCGAAATAAAGAGTTTCCCATTTTTCTGTTATTATTCTTATTATTCTGGCCATGTTGAGGAGATGCCGACGAACAGGGGAGGTTCGATGTTGCTGTGAAATGTTTGCGCACACGGTCGCGGTACTTCTGATGTTTAACGCAAGGGAAGAATGTACCGACACGCCCATCTCTACACAAGAGGCTAGAACGGAAGTCTCGTCAGAGCGGAAGTAACGATTCCCGCCCTGAACGCAATCAGTTTATACGATTTGCTTTTATCGGGGAAGCAGTGAGAGGTGAAAAATACCTGCAAGCGTTCTCAACTACTGCATGCTGTTATCAAAGACCTAGAAACAGAAAACTTTTGCTATGTATACGAAAACCTGTGGGAGGATCAGTTTGGATGGCTCGAGTAATGCATAATACAGAGCAACGGAGAAATAAATGCAAATTACTGATGTATACTTGAATAAACACGCACACACAAACATACATATATACATATATATTGTATATATTTAGGAAGCATATTTCCATTCAAACATGTTTGGTTAAAAATAATTTAGACATATGTCGATTTGCATTCGTTGAGAACCTTTCAAGTTCGCGGATTAATTTTTGGTAAATTTAGAAAACTGAATACGAAAAATACCAACATTTTCTTTCGAATAGTTTGTATATTCCCAAGTACTTTCAATCTCATCTGAGACCATCTTCAGGGGGTTAAGTTGTCTGTGAGTATGTATATGTGTTTCTGGGAATATAAAATATTTCAACCGTTCCTTTTTTTACTGTTTAAGCAGCGTTCTAGATTTCAAATTTCACGTGTTCTTATTTAGCCAAACCTGTTTGAAAATATATATATATATATATATATATATATATATATATATATATATATATATATATATATATAATGAAATGGACAAAGTCCGACAATTATTTTAAAGACATTTTTATGTTTATACATTCTTTTTATAGATACAAATATTTAAGTAAATGCTCTGTTTATAATAAACAGTATTAAACAACATTTACCGGCCTCAATGTCCGAGAAATTTTCGAACCTGTATCCTATATGGAACCGTCATATAGCCTGACGTGCTCTTAGCCGATCGAACCACAGAGAATCGTTCGATCAGCAAATTCGATTTTACTGCCTTTAAACTCCAATCTTCCATGATTCTCTCGCGTACATTCATATCTGCTCATGTCGTATCCAAATGTAAACAAATGACGTCACACATTATGAAATGGACAAAGTCCGACAATTTCTTTTAAGTAATTTTTATGTTTATATCTATAAAAAGAATGTATAAACATAAAAATGTCTTGTAAGTGAAACTGAGTAGATGGAACACATGAGGCCGCAGATAGCTGTGCTAGCACGAAGTCACAAGTCATCTTGACCCAGGGTTTGAGTGTGCTGGTGTTATCCAGATTGAGTGTGCTGCTGTTGTTGAGAGTCTGCAAGACGATAAACTACGTCTGCGTCTTGGGGAACACGATAAACGAGATCCAACAACAGGGCCTCTGATCAGAAGGTTTTGAGGAGTGTGGAACCACCTCTTAATTGCCGAACCGGAGTGGTAGCACCTGTGCAAATAGTTAACCCCTAAACTGGGGTCAAAACATTATGAAAAGTATAAAAATAGGTTTTAATATCATAAATACTTTGTAAAAAAATTATTAGCAGCAATAAATTTTTGAAGAAAAAATATTTGAAGAAAATATATTCCTTATCAACATACAACCCCGAGCAGATTCAGTGCCGCCCTCACAGTTTTCAGCATTTGTCAAAAGCTGTGATCGCAGTTTTCAAAGCCTATCACCCAGACATAGTGTCACAGCTACTATCACTCGAGAAATCCTTTTCCTATATTCGTTGTATACAAGAAATTAAAGCAATATAGAATACTGATCGGTCCGCTCACGCCAATTCTAATAATAAAAATTCTTTTGAAACATACAACAAATGAAATTCAATCGGCACTTGGGATTGAACCCCAATTATCTCAAAGGCCACGTAGATCTTCCAGTTTTCTTTTAGCCCTAAAACCTAAGTAGCACACAATCATTAGTCGGCATCTTTGAACCAGTGGCTTTTCTAACTGGGGTCAATGTTTTTGTCCTCAAGCATCTTTTACTTGGGTTCTGCTCAAAAGCATGAAGCGAAAGTTAATTATAAATGCTTCATGGAAACGTCACCTCAATTTTGAAATTTCAGTGAATCATTTCCGCTTTTTTTTTTTTTTTATCTTGCACTGACTTTTATTTACTTCTCTTATTTCACTTTCAACGTATTAGTATTTTTGATTATATATTCGCTTCATCAACTTCATTAAAGATGACTTAGTAGAAGACTTAGTAGATGACTCAGTAGATGACTTAGTAGATGACTTAGTAGAAGACTCAGCAGAAGACTTAGTAAATGACTTAGAAGAAGAGTTAGCAGAAGACTTAGCAGAAGACTTAGAAGACTTAGTAATAACTTCGTAAATGACTTAGTAGAAGACTTAGTAGATGACTTTCCGTGTCTAGAGATGAATGCAGCTTGTTTTCACGATCTCTTATAATAAATCTTTTATATCAAGTTTATTTATATTAATGTGTGCTCATATGATACACTTATAAACACATGGATACATATGCCATATTTTCCTTCTTACAAGACGCACTCCCTGCCAAAAAAAATAAAAAAAATACCCAGAAAAATGCGTCTGCGTCTTCCAAGATGAATGTAAAGCATCGCCCAGGCTCAAGTAAGCTTGGACGGTCACCTAATTGGCTTGACTGATAGCGACGTGAATTTGTTTGTTGAGACATTACACTATAATGTTAGCTATCTAATTCAGCCTTGTATATGATGTAACCTCAGTACTTAGCTGTTACAAGTATTTCCAAGACTATAAGCCTTCCCGGAGCCGAGTCACAAGCTTAAACATGCTCTGTTTACTAACAGCGGCGAGAGCCTTTCTGCTCTTGACTAGTATGCCATTGTCATACAAACGAAATCGGACGAGTAATTAATGTAAACAATACGTTGCACCAATATGTGAGGGCGCATGGTGAATGTGTTGTCGTATGAGAATGACTTTTTTTTCTTCTTAGAAATTTCTTTCCAATATTAGGGTGCGTCTTCGAAGCCGTAGCGTCTTGTAAGCCGGAAAATACGGTAGATGTTTTTTCTTTTACACATACACACACTCACACTCACACGCGCGCGCACACACAAACATGTATTTTTTTTTTACGTCGCCGCCGTCAAGATTGCTTCGCTTATCATTTTGATACGTGAAAAACGTGGTTGTCATGCGATTGGTGCCATCTTTGTACCTCAGCATTGTGTGGAATTCCTTCCTGTATAAATACCAGGTCCAGATTATACGATGGATGCAGTAAAATATTTGCTGACGTCACACTTTTTCTCAGATTCTCCGTGGAGGGGTGGGGGGGTGTTGGGGTTGTGAGACTTACTTTCGACGATTAACTTCTTTCAGTCTGCATAATCTTACATTGTATCCGACGGGATTAACTGCCTAACTATGCGGTCTACAAGCAGAATTTCTTTCTACATCACAGAAAACAGTTGCAATCAATTTCTTCGTTGATTGCTGTTGTGTTTTTTTGTTTTTGTTTTAAGAGTTCTATGAGTCAGATGCATCGAGGTCAATCTTTGCATCTAAGATGACGTAATGCATTCTAATGCATTTTGATCTAATCAATCGGTTTCCTGCGCTCCAGATAGGAAACTTGACATGCGTTCTTTATATTGTTCCGAAAAAGCCATAGCAACTGGACTCGTGTTTTTCATTCAAGCGATTTCGGATACAACAAGAATAGATTTTCTGTTATCTAACTTTTCATGGACGGATTTCATATACCGACGATTTGAAAGATTAAGCACCAAAACCAAATCATACAATCTGATTATCTTTTAATATAAGCTTAATCTCTGACAATTTTGTCTTCTGCTGTTGATGAATGCGAACGAACTTCATAAAGCCCCTATGCAGAATCGTACACAACTTTCTGAATGGACAGGGGTCGGCAATCTATGGCACGTGTGGCACGCCAAGCAATTGCCAATGGCACGTAGCCGCAAATGACATCAGGAAGTCCGAACCAATAACTACTACAACGCAAAGAATATATTTAGCTGTTTCAATTTTATTATAAACTAAAGTATATATACTGTATATTACTATATAAAATATATTGTAGAACATGAAATAAAAATATGCATGCGCTTGGCACACTAAGTGATTATAAAACCCTAAGTCGGCACATAGTCAGCAAAAGGTTGCCGACCCTTGGACTACAGTATACCAATGTGTACTATAACAGACCTACGCATTCGTTATACATGCTGTTCTGATTGATATAAGAATCATTGCATGCACCTTGTTGCTCTGTGTCTGCAACATTCATAGAGTTTTAATTTCAGTCGATTTATGTCTATTTGTATCTTACTTTTCGGACATGCCTCTATACAAGTATCTTACTCAGAAATAAAGCTCGCAGGTAAATGACTAGATATTTACAAAGTTTAGCTTAATCCAATGTAAGACCAGAAATAAGTAAATAGAAATGAACTTGAATTGCGTCCAAATCCACATCCCATATATATATATATATATATATATATATATATATATATATATATATATATATATATATATATATATATATAAGCAAATATATGGATATAGATCCGACAGTATGAAGAAAAATATACGGAAAAAACAAACAAAAATCCTTATATGCAATTATGCTGTTTTAATGTTAATATTAACATTAAAACAGCATAATTGCATATAAGGATTTTTGTTTGTTTTTTCCGTATATTTTTCTTCATATATATATATATATATATATATATATATATATATATATATATATATATATATGCATATACAAGGTGTTTCAAATGTCACCTGGGTATATGATATTCTTATCTTATGTTGTTAATATTTAAGCCTAAGTTCTGAAAAAAATAAATGTATGAAAATACCTAAGTGACTTTTAGAACACCCAGTATATATATATATATATATATATATATATATATATATATATATATATATATATATATATGTGGACTCTCCTATTGTGAACGATAAATGACGGTCAACATTGGATGGTGCCTTTACAGTTATGCATACTAGCAGAGGCTCTTGTGGAGAAAATCAGGTAAGGGAAAGACATATTTCATTTGTCCTTTCTTAAGTGCGATACCAGCCCAATCTTGCTGCGGGCAACAAAGCCACACTGACAGATGGAATTTTTTGAAGCAGGATTTTGTTGGCGTCTCTGCTTCAGAGCTTGGCGAAGCTGATCATGGTGCTTCAGTCTACTGTCTTTAAAACCCTTTAATTTAATGAAACATGTTTTACGTCTCTCCTTTCGGTTTGATGCTTGGACTTCCCAGGTTTTCAGATCAAAGTTGAAACATTTCAAGTTGTCTTTCAATTTGTCTTTGTAGCGTAAGAGTGGACGTCCAACTGAACACTTCGAGTTTGGTAGTTGTCCATACAACACCTTTTTTGGAAATCTATGCTCATTCCATTCTCACAACATGACCAGCCCACCTAAGTTGTATCTTTGCTAGAATGCTTTCAATGTCTGTGATGGTGTTTAGATTTCTTGAGTATTCTTGACCCTGTCATCCGATTTTATATCATATATGGCACGAAGACAGCGCATGTGAAAGGCATCGATTTATGTGCTTGCGGTACAGGGTCCAAGTTTCATCACCATAGAGGAGGGTTGAGAGAACGACGGATTTATATACGTCGTTCGCCTGACGCCCAATCAAGTATTTAAATACATGAAGTCTATTCGTACGCATGGTACTGCACCTAAAATATGAGGTCGCCTTAAACAGCTAGCGAGCGGGTATGTTTCAACATTTCTGAATACTTATAAAATCCATGCAATATCGAGTTATTGGCCAGTCTCGACTAGGTTTTTATACGATATTTGTCAAATATCACATGAATTTCAGTTAGTGCATGAATATAGATATCACCGGATTAAAATTATTAAACCTACGATATTTCGAAGTTAGAATCGTATTTTTTTTAATTAAAATTACATTCAGGAATCCATGAACAAATATCTTTTTGTTGAGTTCATTAAATTCTATTAAAATAAATGACTTCTAGTATAATTCTTTTTTTTTCTTTTTGAACAAATATAAAAAGAAAATCAAACACAAAGTTTCTCTAAACTAGAAAATAATAAATGTCAAAATCTTTTATAATTAGTCTAGTTTTTAATGAGTTAAATTTGTACAAAAATTAAACTTTTATAAGTGATTGATTTTCAGTAGGTTAGAGCATTTTCAACCATGATTCTTGTCATTTTCAAGATCCAGGGTTATGTAAACGTCTCTTATTCCTACATTCAAATACTGATTTAGAATTCAGCATTGCTGTTATGCCTAATGCTGACGTCACAGGCATGTTACTGACAAGCGAGATATTTCATTGATTTTATGTGACGTCAGTTGTCATCGTTGGCGGAACTTGTTGCCGAATATTGGGGTGGGGCGGACATCGACATTTCCTTCTCTTTGAAATGTGTCCAGTGTTGGATCTGAAGACACGTCCCTATCGTCATTTGAAGAATACATTAAAACTGCATATCGAAGATTTTGTTTAATTTTTGATATTATAATTATGGCTTATAATTTTTATAATCATTTTTACTATTAATATTACACAGTATTTATTTTTATAGTTACAAGCATTTATCATATCTTTGCTACCAAGCGATACTTGCTTAAGGCACGAATTGTACTGTACACTGATCTGCGAAATGGTAGTTAAAACAGGGAATACAACTCTCTTAGTTTTAGTGTGTATCTTACACTTTTCGAGTAGGTACACGTCTACTTATCATCTCTCAGTTGCGTCTCTGTCTTTGGGCAGAGTGTGTTCAAGCAGAGGACAGAGGGGCAACTGAGAAAATAATACTCAAGAGGTGCCTAGCCCTGGGGGAATAGCTGTCCGAGGCCGCGCCCTCCCATTGCACCAGCGGGAGGGATCGGTGCTCGCACCGAGGCCAGCGCAACCGATGGTTGCGGGCGCTGAGGAGAATTTTTGTTCCTGTCCCGGGTGTACGCGCCTGGGTCCCCACCTAAAAATAGACCTTGTGTCACAACTCGTCCTAGTGGGGGGACAGAGTAAATACTTACTCTCTGGTGAACATGAGAATTCAGAAATGACATTGGTGCAATGCAGTGGTTTTTTAAAGACAGCTGCTCAGACAATATTAAATGTTCGTTTTTATCATACATTCTTTATCTATTATATTTATCGGGCTCACCTGGTGATGCGTACCGGCGTACACTGTTTTTTTTTGTCTTTGGAAGCTCTGTCTCTCTTTTTTCCATTCTGGGTATGACGATAACCTATATCAGCGTCCTGGGTAAGACGATAAACGACATCCAACGGCAAGGCGTCTGATCAGGTTTTGAGGAGTGTGGAACCACCTCTTAATTGCTGCTGTTCACAGGTGCACCCTGAACCGGGGTGGTAGCACCTGTTAGGGTCCCAGCTATGGGCAAATAGTTAACCTCCAAACTGGGGTCAAAACATTATGAAAAGTATAAAAATAGGTTTTAATACCATAAATACTTTGTAAAAAAATTATTACCAGCAATAAATTTTTGAAGAAAAAATATTACCAGCAATAAACTTTTGAAAAAAAAACAAAAAAAACTTACCAGCAGTAAAAAATCTTGCCAGCATTAAATAACCCATTGAGGTTGATATGCCAAAAACAAAACAAACCAGACCAAAATATACTGAGATAGATAGATAGAGAGATAGAAAAAAACAAAACAAACCAGACCAAAATATACTGAGATAGATAGATAGATAGATAGAAAGAAAGAAAGAAAATATTACCAGCAATAAAAATCTTGTCGGCATTAAATAACCCATTGAGGTTGATATGCCGTAAACGAAACGAAACGAAACGAAATCTATTTCTTTTATAGTTTAGAAGCATATGCTTGCAATAGAATAGGTTTATGGAGTTATTTCTATCACTATGCAGCTGTCGTGGAATTTCTTAGTTTTAATAAAACTTAGAAATTCTTTTAGAATACTGGGGTTCGCTGAAATGTAATAAGTTTTTCCATTTATGATTAGGAAATATGGCATAAGTGATACAAATTAGTACACTATTTTAAAAGTTTATAAATTATTATAATTAAGTTTAAAAAGAAATGGTAACAATTCTCATAAAAATTCGTTATTCTTCGAAAATGTTTTATTTATTTATACAATAGTTTCAATAATATATTCATAAATGTAATTAAAATCTTTTCTAATTAAATAATGTCTTAGTTTTATCGCATTTTTTATTTTACGATTCACAGCAGATTTTCGGTAACTGAGTGTCATGTTTTATAATTAAAATTGATGTTTTAAATTTTTCAATGATTTCTGGCTATAATTCATATAAACATTAAGATATACAAAGTGATTTCTCGAAATTCCATAAAATTTAATATGTGGTGTTGGTGGGGTAACAGATGTAATAATATTTTTACCAAGATTTTCTGAAAAAGAAACGTTTCTAAAATTTAATTCCTTTGTGAATAAATGTAGAAAGTTTCATTAAAATACGATAATCATTTGATTTTTGCAAGAATTTCCAGGTGCTTTTCACAGCAAAAAAAAAACAAAAAAAAAAAACGTCAAAATTCCTTACACTAATTTATGGTTAATCACTGACACAAGAATAAAGATTTTAACCGAAATTTTGATGTTTCTAAAAAGGATTAAATAATGCAATTAAATAATAAAAGACACTTTGATTTTATATATTGTTACATTAATGAAATCTTGGTAATCTAGTGTATTTTTTAAAAATGATGTTCATCCTGTACAAGGCCCACGAACCACTCGAGGAAGAGGGTTACAGATTAAAAGGCATAATTTATGCAAATATGTGGGGAAGATACCGGTTAACGCTTGACTTGAACAGGCCAAGATTGTAGTGATCGGAGAAGCATCCTCTTTATAAGCTTTCAGTGTAAAAGTAGATCAATATAAGATAATGTTAAATATATTAACAATGTGGCGACTTACCCTCTAGTGCCCATTAAGCTGTTGATTTTTAAACCTGTAAGTGCCAGGATGGTAGGCCACAGGTGAAAGTGCGCGAAATGGTAAGTTACAACATTCTCTGTTATTGATTTTTTCGTCTGTATAGTAGAGTCAGTGGGCATCGTCTGTGAGAAAAAGAGCCCCGTGATACAATTCATTCTGCCAGAAATTTGAAAACGACATTCGCGCTGGAAGCTCTAATAGGAACATTTCAGAGTGTTTGGGTGTCAATCTGAGGACAGTGCAGAGGATACTGTGCTCCCAAAAGATGTACCAAGAGTGATGAAAACCAAATATTCAGTCACCATCTTGGTGTTTGAGGTGATCACAAGTGATAACGACGTTATGCCTCCATTCATCTTGCCACAGGGCCTCAAACTCAACACCGTGACCTACGTCAAGTGCCTTGAGGAGGTAGTGCTGCTGGAAGACCCTATGTCTGGCAACAGGACTCTGCACCATGGCACACAAGCAGGAGAGCCCAGTCATGGTTGTCAGTCAATTTCTGCGACCACATCACCCCTTACATTGGGCCACCTAACTCCCCAAACTGCAACCTTCTTGATTATTATGTGTAGGGATCAGTTAAGCGAGAGACCAACAAAACTCCTTGTAACACCAAAGATGAACTGAAGGCAAGGATTACGACAGCATTCACCAACTTAAACAAGGAAACCGTCCGGAAGCGTTCTAGGAGTACCCTAGGTCGTCTGGTGACAGTGGTTAAAGCCAATGGTGAGTTTATTGAATAAATTTACTCTTTAGTATTTCAAGATATTTTTGTGTAATTTTCATTTTTTGCCTAATTTAGACGACAAATTATCCATCGCACGCTGAATGTGTATACATATGTGTGTGTGTGTGTGTGTGTGTGTATGTGTATGTGTATTTAGACAGCAAATTTTCCTTTAGGCATGTCTGATTGAATTACAAGCATTATGTCTGCTAATTTTTAACAAAATCCGTTCATAAAAAAGCATAATGGAAAAATTAGAGTAATGTATAACAACGCATAACTTTGTATAAATACTTGTACTCTTGTACAAGATATAGTTTTGTATTGCTTGTACCCCTGAAGATGACCTTGGAAGAAAATCGAAAGTACTTGAGAAATGAAGATAAAAGAAATTTAAACAGTTATAGCATATTTCTCTCATCCTTTAATATCAATACAAGGAAGGGTATTCGTGAGTATGAACGGATTTTGTTAAAAATTAGCAGACTATAATTTATTCAATATGTGTGTGTGTGTATGTGTGTGTACAAACGCTCAATCCCTGCACATTTAAGATTTTTAGGAAAGTAATAATTTTTGTTATTACTGCTAAACTAAAAATTGAGCTGAATATAGTAAATATTTTGGATATTTTCTATTTATAAGTAGAAATAAGTAGAAATATAAGTAGAACTAAATAAGTGTTTACTTCCACATATATTTATTGACAAATCGAATCGAAAGTAACACGTAAATATTCTGAAAAAATTGAGGTTGAGGCTGGATAAAAATTGCAATATTGGATATCAATTCTATTCAAAATATTTGCCAATATCCACTGACCAATCAAAATAAGCCACATTATTGACAAATTGCAAAGTCTACATGTGCTTTGATGATCTCGTTAGCACGCATGTATGTTTTCATAATACTAATGACAAAGAGTTTACTCGAGTATATCGTAAAGTGATAATTGATCACCATAGATGTGGAATGGAATATCAAAAAAATTTAACGATTCCAAGATCCCTGCCATTACTTTTAAAGACATCCGTAGAAAACAGAACATGACCTGACTACGAAGCTGCCTCGAAAAATAAGTGTTTTCGAAGTAAGTGAATGAGCAAGTCGATTCATTTTTCAGGTCATTCACAACCCTTGGAGGACTTTTGTATGATTTACTGGTAGCTGTCACAAAAGTGAGCAAGTATACAATTAATCGGACACTCCAGCAGTTAGGTCTGTATCCTTCGCCTCCTAGTTCTACTAAAGCCCAGACACATGAAACGTCATCATTATCTCGGAAAACTTGCTTTTTTCTAGAACCAAATATTATGGCCGGACGAGACTGGAATCAAAGCCTTTAAAGTTCAAAATAAATCTGTTAAAAGATGGCATTTTATGTGCCCAATAGTTTTGTGTGTAACTGTATACATACATTATTACTAAACAAACAACAGGAATTTTGGTGATATTGCTTACTTGTCAGTATTTCATTTTATTTCATATGTTTCAACAATGGTGTGAAGGCAAAGATTTTCAAATTACTTCATGAACATAAAACGACATTAAAAATTACTAAATTCCTTGCAAGAGACCATCATACGATCAAGAACTAAAAAAAATTATATTTTATTTTTTAATCTAGCGTAGGTCTGACACCTAATTGGTAAATCAGGGCAAACCCACAAGCCTCATTTCAGTTTTGATTTGTTGTTGTCTGCTTTTGAAATTTAAAAATAATTTTTAATCACCAGTTATTTACCATCGCCCGAAGAGGCACATTTTGAGTGCTGAAACATGAAAGCTATTGTATAGCGATTTTTAAGATGTTTTTATTTTAATATTATATATATATATATATATATATATATATATATATATATATATATATAATGGACTCTCCCGTTGGTTTCGACCTATGAGGATCTGACAGCTTAGTTTATTCAGTTATGAAATTTTGTGCGATAATCTTAAGTGGCATTTAAGACCCACTAGTGATTTACAAAGGCGGCCACATATGGACCAAGAGTGAGGATTGTGAGATAAGATCACTGTTAGATTGGCTGACCTTTTAGATCTCTTCTTGCTTCTTGAAGATGATTCAGACAAGCAGATTGAAAATGGCTGAGTCCACTAAAACACGTTGATCTCCATTCTACCCGCTCCAAGGCTAAGCACTCAAGGGTGTTATGTGGTATATTGATAGCTGACAATATATATATATATATGCACACTTGCTCCATGCCGGTTAACTTAAAAATGTGCTCGATAGGGTGACCTAGAGCTAAAATTATTATATTAATCGTAATATTCGGTTGGTAAAAAACCTCGGACAGCACAACTTGCAAGTCTATCAAAACAAATTGATACCCGAGGAAAAAATTGGTGGGGAAAAAAAGAAAAAACTGGAAACATCCGATTAGGGCCAAACAAATCAAAATTAAGTACATTAAGTTTTTAGTCCAAAGAAAAAAAAAACAATCGAGTAATAAAGCTAAAACGTAGAGTGCTCAATGCGTTAAGTAGAGCTCAGTTTTTTCCTCTGGTACCAATTTTGTTGATGTACTTGCAAGTTGTGCTATCCGAGATTTTTTACCAACTGAGTATTACTATTAGTATAATATATATATATATATATATATATATATATATATATATATATATATATATATATATATGTGTGTGTGTGTGTGTGTATGTGTGCGCACATGTGTGTGTGTGTGATAAAATATAGTTTTAAGGTAATTATGGGTTAATGTGCTCAATATAAAGTATAGAATGTCTGCAAATATAAAAGTAAACATTAAGGCCAACAATAAGCTGAAACAATTTGGGTGTTGACCTCAATGTCCACGACATAAATTGAAAACAAATGAAGAAACCTGGTATATTTTTTCTCACTGCAATCCATTTCCTTATAACAAGAATCGTTCGTCGGGCGGGGAGGGGGAATGATGCCAGAAACGTAAACAAAAGTATAAGATTTGATGTTATCTTTTGGTGTCATTGTGAGAGAAAACATTCCAACATATACGTAATTTGTTCTTTGTATAAACTAATTTGCTTATAGAACGAACAAATTATTTTTTAAGCCGAAATCCATTATTTGCTTAAATTTTTGTTTTTGACATTAAGTTCTTCTGTTTGTGTCTTTATAATTTATTCAGTGCCATTGCGTAATAATTTTGACTCCTTTTAAGCGGTAAGGCAATAAGAATTATTTCTCGAACAATATGAATGTTAAACTTCCACTGATAATTAAAAATAAAGTTAAAAGAAGTCAAATGCCGAAGCACAACCTGAAATCACATTATCTACATTCTGTTTTTTTTTTATGTGATTATTTTTCACAGCAGTGAATGAAAGCAAAAAGAAGAATTCATGTATGTTCAAATATATGGCGTCTTTTGCCACAATGATCCCAAATATTCTGCAAGAATTAAGTGCAAAACGAAATACATTTCCTGCGTATAATTAACTCATTCTTTAAAAAAGGACATTTTTTTTTAAAGCATTTCACCTCTAGCAGGGTGGGAGTACCATTAACACACAAGGACTTACAGAGATTGAGAGTAAGAGTAAAGAGGGGTGTTTGAAGAAAGGATATAAAGAAGGACGGGGGTCAAGATCAAGGCATCAGAAGATGTCGATTGACATTACATTTAAATATTTAATGATTATAGCTATCAGAAAAGCAAGTAAGAGGAATGGAGTTCCACTGATGTGAAGTGCAAGAGAACAAGTAAATAAAGTTAAAACTCTCCGCATCGAATTGTTTGTTCTGTCGGGGTATGACACGCACATATCTAATTTTGGCCTAACAAAATTAACAAATGCCATAATTTTCCCCCTGCTATCAAAAACTCACTTGAATGAAGGAAAAAGTTCTGCAACAGCTTCTTCTCTCGCACTTCCCGACAGTGGAACTCCCTTCCTCTTATTTGCTTTCGTGATAGCTATAATTAAATATTTAAATGTAATGTCAATCGATATCTTCTGATGCCTTGATCTTGATCCCCGTGCTTCTCTATATCCTTTCCTCAAACACCCTCTTTACTCTTAATCTCTGTAAGTCCTTGCGTGCTAGTGTCAACGCCCGCCCTGCTAGGGGCGAAATGCTTTAGAAATGTCGTTTTTTTAAAGAATGAATTAAAAGATATACCCAGAAAATGTATTTCAGTTTGCACTTCTTTCTAAATTAAGTTATTTATTCTTGCAGAATATTTGGGATCATTGTGACAAAATACGCCATACATTTTATTTATTATTGCCGTGAAAAAATAATCACATAAAAAAACAGAATGTAGATAATGTGATTTCAGGTTGTGTTTCGGCAATTGACTTCTTTTAATGGCCGACATAATTTATTTTCCGTTCTAAGCCGAATCAAGACACAACCACTTTCCGAGCAGGAAGTAATTTAATGACCATTGGTTTTGTTTCAGTTTGGGTTTTAATCAGGCTGTAAATGAATTTCGGCTCAAGGGTTCCAAAGTCGGAAGGAAAGAAAGCCGAGCTGAGGATGAGGCGTTGGCAGATTTTGTAATCAGAGAATTTCAATGGTTTCTGTCAATAATCTTCCAACACAAGCATTCTCGCTTTCTCTCCACCACACACACACACACACACACACACACACACACACACACACACAGATATTTTCTGCTTATACGTTATTTTTATAGATACAAATATTTAGGTAAATACTCTGTTTATAATAAACAGTATTAACAACATTTACCGGCCTGAATGTCCTAGAAATTTCATAGAAAATATGCGTCCTCCGATAGGAATCAAACCTGTATCTTACACGGAACCGTCATATAGTCTGACATGCTATACCATTCAGCTACCGAGGAAGCGTCTGGTTAGAAAGGTCAAGTTACTGTTTTTAAACTACAAATTTCCCATGATTTCTCTCGAACACTCATATCTGCTCACAGTTTATCTTAACATAAACAAATGACATCATATATTATGGAAATGGACCAACAATTATTTTAATATATTTTCTGTTTATACATTATTTTTTTTATAGATTCAAATACTTAAGTAAATGCTCTGTTTATAATAATTAAATGAACACAGAATTTACTTAAATATTTGTATCTATAAAAATAACGTATAAACAAAAAATATATTAAAATAATTGTCCGGTATAGACCATTTCATTAATATATATATATATATATATATATATATATATATATATATATATATATATATATTGCTGAGCAATATCTTAAGACGAAGGTATATTTTTTCTTCATTGGCCATTTATTTCAGTCGAGCTTCAAGAAAATAAAATAAGAACAGGAAAATTAAAATCTTTTTTATCATTTAATAGGGAAAATTTGAATACTAGGAAATTAGGATCTGATGATGATGGCTTATGGTAGCCATTATTATCACGATGGGGTCTTCGAAGACAACTTGGTATTGTGGAGATACTGGTTGTTCTTCCTCTCGATGGCGCTCTAGCTAGTCTGGGTGTATTATAAGAGCAAGAAAATCATATATTAGGATTGACAATTGTAAAAATTCACAGCCAACCATTTTTACATTACGTAGGGCCATGCGCGAGGGAACCGAGTTCTACTGGAACGCTTACAGGCACCGAATGGATCTCAGGCTTCACCGTCATGTTCGTCACTTCAATAAGGGCGGTAGCATTGACCCAGAGGCCTGGAAGAAGTGAATATGACAGTTGTTGCACAACACTTTACACAAGCAAAACATGAATCTTATATGAATTAGTGTGGGTACCTGTGAGGAATACATCTGTGTTCAGTTGGCTTCTTTGAAGAAACATGCTATCTCAGTGTCACTAAATCTGGTATGTTCGAATTGAATATACCGATTCTCATCCGGTTAACGGATATTGCCATCTTTATGGGGTGCTTTTTCAGTTCGTTTGTCATACTGGAATATTTTATATTCATAGTTATAAGTATGAAAAAGAAATGGTAATGCTAAAATTTGACGTTTCAATGTCTTCCATTCATAGCCACTAAAGATGTATTCCCATATATATATATATATATATATATAGGATCCCATCTTTGCTCACACGCTCGGTCCATGATATCCTTAGCATCCTTCTGTAGAACCATATCTCTGTCGCCTCGAGTCTCTTCTTCATCTTTGAGGAAATCGTTCAACATTCGCTGCCGTAAAGAACAGATGTCACATAACAGTTCAATATTATTTCTTTGTTACCAAAGTTATCCTCCTCCTATCTCGCTGTACTCTGAACAGCTTTTAGAATATAAAGGACACTGTTGCATTAAGGAAAAATTCTTTTTTTGATGGAAAATAAATTTTAACAATAATTTTCTTTTTTTTAAATTTTAATTAAATCTTTTAAGCTCCTACATTATTTTCAACCTTTTAGATGATATTACTATTAAATGATATCTATATTTGCTAATCATAAATGGAAAAGATTAATACAAATCATCAAACACGAATAATTTTAAAAGAATCATGAACTTTTTCTATGTGCATAAACGTGTCTATTTTTGTAAGTACGGGCAACCATACACGATAATATCAGAAAATTAGAGCGGTAACTATTGTTAATTTACAGTCAGAATTTCCAAAATTCAATAAATCATTAGATTAGGAAGTATATATTTCCTAAATTTTTAAGATTACTGAGTACTTAAAAGTTAAGCAAAAAAAAAAAAAAAAAATGTGCAAACGTCATTTCTCCCTTTTACATTACATCTGTCATGAGGATGTCGATATGTCAAAACAGGTACTGTCCGGTTAAAAAAAAATCTGTTATATTTTAAACTTAAAGTAAATAATATTTGTTTCAAAACATATTAATTATACTTTAAATCTGTTAAATCTGTTAATATTCCTCAAATAATGTTTCAGAAAATTATATTTTATTTTTGGAAGATGTGAAAGAAATGTTGAGAATTACATTGCAATGAAAGACGACTAACAAAGGGTAGATAATCAGCGATTTTAGCAACAAAAAAAAAATCTCCTTGCAGTTAATTTAAATTAGGTTTTGAAATACAGCAAAGTACTTTCCTTATTGGAAATAATTAATTTAATCTATTAGCTTGAAATTAAAAAATAAAATAAAAACTTCAAAAAAGATTTTTTAAAATTCATTTTAAACCTTTGGTATCGTGTTTTTTTTGTTTTTTTTTTGTGAAGGTCCCTAATTTATATATATATATATATATATATATATATATATATATATATATATATATGAAAAGTGTGTGTATATAAATATATATTTATATTTATATACACACACTTTTCAATGCATTAATGCATTTCCATAGCTCGGATGGTTGCATCCATTCTTCGTTACTTATTTGATTTTGTAATTTTCTGTTCAAAATTCAACTAATAACCTTGTCGAGTTTACAGACTCATCAGTCCTCCCACCAACCATCTTATGCATGCGGACACGAGAAACTTCCAATAAAAATAGCTTACAGTTGCAAATTTTGTAATTAGCCCCGAGGAAAAGAGCAAAATCGAAAATTTTAAAAAACTAAAACGCATCTACATAACGTAACTATCTGAAGATGTTCTTCAAGTCAGCAAATAGATTATTTTTTCCAACACGTGTGACCTCCAAAAATATCTCCAATCGCCATTGCATTTACTACTACGATTGCATGGTCAGCAGGCAAACAACACGCATCTCATTTCTAATGCTTTTTGATTGACCCTTTTTCTTTCTTTATGCCTGACTGGCAGATATCAACTGGCAGATATCATTTTTTTCCCCAAAGCGAAAAATACAACTTTCGTCTTACAAGTTTTAACCAGATATAAGCCAACTTAATTTTCTCCCAAAATACCACTTCAGCAACATAGAAGTCAACTCCATTTTCAGCTTTAAACAACAATGTTTCTCCTGGGCTCAACAGATAAAAGGCGAAATAATTCTAAAGGCGACTCACTGAATATTATAATGATTGGAATCATGGAAAAACAGAGAAATAAGAAAATGGAACGATTCCTTGATAAAAACTAAGAGTAGTTTATTTTCCATAGCTATAATTTCGTGCTAATTAGGGATTGCTGCGGATAATGTTCATCGATTTACTGTCACCGCGACGGTATGTAGTCATCTTGGAATCCCATATCCGCCAAGGCCAATAATCACTTTTGGGGTTATCTTACTTTTATCTTAGGGCGAATATGTCTTTCCTAACTGTTGTAGCATACCTACGGACGATAATGGGTATGTCACCATTGACATAAATACAGTAGTAAATACTGTATGTTGGTCTGCAGTTGGAGATTCGTGTCTCGCTGTACTGGTCAAACTCTCTGTCTCCGGGCAGAGAGGATGCCCAGATGAGGCCATGCCGAAGGTCAAAGTCTCATCTCGGGAAACGGCTACGCAACTCCGTTTTAGACGGTGTCTATAGGGAATTTTTGGCCGTGCCTACGGGCTCGGATACCCACATTAAATTCGGCCTTGTACCGCATCTGACCGCGTGGGGCTGTTGCTAGATATCCTGTAGTTGGAGATTCATTGTGTAATTCCCTTAATTCACTTCTATCAGTTGACTACTACTTCCTCACGCCGCTGTCGAATCTTAAATGTGTTGTTCTTGTCCTAAGTATTATTCAGTAACCTTTCCTAGGTTACAACACTGACCTTTTTCACTCTTCTAAGATGTTAACCCTAACCAAACTAAAAAATCTGCAAGTACGATTTAATAATACACGGAGAAAGCTGCGTCTCGCGAAAAATCGACAATAATATCAGATATCTTCAAAAGTTCTCGAAAGCATGTATTCGACACTTGACATCGCCAGCATCACTCAACAGCTTTACAAATCAAAGCTTCTTCTATTAAAGTTTTGTGTGCCAACATCATACACATACAACAAACAAGCGAGGCCTTCCAAACAAAATCAATTCAACATGGAGCATTGGAAAAGAAAATTTTAATACGAAACGCTGAACACTCTTTTTCTACACTATCTACATATCTTTCAGGGCGTGCTACGACTCTGATTGACTGGAGAATTATACAACACCCTGATGAAACAGTATTTCAGACAAGTACATTTTCCTCGACATGTTTAAACACACATCGCAACCAAACTGTTCGGTTCCTTTTATTTTCACTCTACGAGGGACAAAACAAACACACGCAATTTTACAGACATATGGACAAAATAAAATTCTCCTTATCTTGAGGGGAGTATTGTGGAGTTATCCCACTTACTTTCCTCAAAAATCGTCGGTAGAGGACGCTACAGTGCCTATAAATAGGAGGCGACATTCTCCGTTATCCTCTTTTTTCTATTTTACTCAGGGACTGTAAGAAAACGCTTTCCCATACTGGGAAACACACACGCGTGCGCACACAAACGCATGCACGTACACACCTTTCACTTTATTTTCCTCTAGGGCTTTCTCCTACACTAAACTACACACACACAAACACATTCTTTAGTCTTTCAAATGTTTCATTCATCTGCATTGTTTTATCACACGCAACAATCTTCAATTTTCTATGTATACCTTTGTTTCCTTAATACAGACATTATCCTTTGTTTGTATATATAGTTTTCTCGTTACTTTTCATTTTATTACTCGGACTCACATCCCGAGTCCGCCATTTTCTTGTGGGATAAATATACCACGTGACATGTGTTTTTTGACTTAAACACTCAACCACCATATTGCCGTAATAAAATGAGAATGTGAAAATGTAGCGCCTACAACGTAGCGTTACGTTAACATGTCTTCCAAATATAACCTGATAAAAATGTGTTCTCAAAAACCTGGTGCAACGTGTGTGTGTGTGTGTGTGTGTGTGTGTGTGTGTGTGTATGTAATAGAGCGCCTGCGCCTGCGCGCGCACGCGCACGCGCGTGTTTGTGTCTATTTTCTGTCTTTACTAAATGATTTCATAAATCCAGCAACACTAATTGAATGGTTGGTGTTCAAGTATCGAAGAAAAATTGGGGGGGGGGGAGTAGTAGATGAGAACATGAAATTTATGATATCGTTCAGTAATATCTGTCATGATTAAGAAAACAAAATAATTACGCAGAAAAGGTATTTTCTTTATTTTACCAAGCCGGAAGAATGTCGTTGGTCATATTTATAATATTCTGGTTTTATTGAATAGCAAAAGAAGAAAGTCTTTATGTAATATTTTTCTTTTCTGACATCTCTTGGTTGGTTTTTGTGTTTGCAGTCACCAATTCCAACAAGCTGTTTTCCAGCAAGTTGTTTTGTGGGTTTTTTTTTTAATATTAAACTTAAACATTTGATTGTTCTTCACAATAAGAAAAGAAAAAAAGCAACTACACCGAAAAATAAGAAAAATCTCTTCTCCTTACACACACACACGCGTAAAAGTCGTAAAATTACTAAAAGATTTAATGTACATGTATATATAATCGATTTCTAAAATTCTACAGGTGTCGGAGAAGTGGATTCCTTTAAAATAAGGAATCGTTATTTTGAGCAGGCTGCCAGATGTAGAACATGCAACTCGATTGATATGATATATTATTGACTAAACTGAGTTTAGTAGGTACCAGGTTGCTTTTAGTAAGGATCAAACTACTTGAGACTAACAATGCGCTGCGATACTAGCTGGCTAATTACTACTTCATGGTGAGGTCTACTAATTTGTATCATTAGAAGAATGTTAAGTCATATTGGAGACATAAACCAAACATAACTCCGCAATTTTAATTTACATCCAGATATTCGATTCACTAGAAGATAAAAACTAAATATTCCTGGAGTTTGTAATTATCCAAGGGTAACTCGATTTTCTTTGTTTCAAGTTTTATCATTTCCACGGATACATTTTTCCATTTATTTTATCTTTGTTAGATAATCGTCAGTTATTAACTTAGAATTCTCATTACATAACTAATGACAGATTTTCAGATTCATTTTAAAAACCCAGACAGGTTATGCCCAATTATTTTTACAGTGGTACAAACGCAAACTTCATAGGTTACTTATAGTTTTTTGCATATATTATTTAGAACTTTTTGAAAAGTTCCGGGAACAATGACTATACAGATAAGAAATTATTTACACAAGTCATAAAATAACAATTACTACTCCATGGCGCGAAAGTGTTATACATTTAATACCAGAAAGTTTTGGTAATAATGTCACTTCTCTCCTTCCGTAACAATAAATATAAAGTACTGCGGATTGTCAGTCTGTCATCGATCTTTATTTGTCGCATATTGATTGAATCCTAATTTCCATTAGAGTATTTTTGTGATTAAAACCTTGATTTATACACTAGCATATCCAATATAGAATGTACACTATGTTGCAAGAATGGAAAGTGTTATGATTTTACGCCTTCCTGTACATTTGTCCCTGAAAAAATACTTGGCGGACTCATGTGAGTCTGGGTAAAATGACTTGCAAAACGTGGAATTCAAACAAACAAAAATTAATAAATGTATTAACATGTTACAGAAGAATAAAAAAGAAACGAAGTTGAATTTATGACCAGTTCAGTTCAATCATTACTCTGTGTCACTGAAGTAATGACATGGCTCGTGTCTGTCGGAGCGAAAACAAGCGTATGTTGCCGCTGCAAAAGTCAAGGGAAAAGAGGAAGCGCCTTTCAAATATCAAGTTACTAATATGTAATTATTTGAATTTTTTGAAAACAATTTTAAAAATCCAAAATTTGTAATTTGTGCATCTCAAAACGTTGCTTTTATAGACATTTTCAAACATTATTCATATAAATTTAAATTGATAAGTACTAATATATCCTCTCACTGATCTCAGTCAAAAAAAAAAAAATTATATAGTAGGTATTTACTCTGTCCCCCCCACCCAATAAGACGAGTTGTGACACACTTTTTTAAGATGGGAGACCCGAGGGCGTACACCCGGACCAGGAAAAAAAATTGCCCTTGCCCTCGTCCTCGCAATTGTCGGTTGCGCTGGCCTCGGAGTGAGCTCCGACCCCTCCCCACTCTCTCTCCCTCTCTCTCTCTCTCTCTGTCTGGTGCAATGAGAGGGCACCTCTCAGTATAATTTTCCTCAGTTGCGACTCTTTCCTTTGACGGTGTCGCCCCTGAGTACACTCTGCCCAAAGACAGAGGCGCAACTGAGATATGATAAATAATGTGTTACAAACCACTCCAGAGAGCAGCTATGTACTATACTAAATTTAATACAATCAACTTAATCATCCGCAATAAGTCTTCTCTGTCAACTAATGTTTTGCAAAAGACCAACATTGTATATATATGTCCTTTGGGAGATCATATCTCTGACAAAAACGACAGTATATATGTTGGTTTCACGACGACAACATACTTTACACATGCCGGATTAAAGTTCTGTTGCACAAGATTCAAAAGAACATACTTGTCCACATTCACTTTTTTAGAGAAATATTAATCGATAATACAAGTATTCTTCATCATAAAAATGAAAAGCAGAAACTTTAAATTCTTGAAGCGCTCTATATAAAAAAAATGCAACCAACACTAAATAAAAATAATAATGAGTATGGCAACAATATTTTAAAACGTTTATAAAAGCAATGTTTTGAAATTGACTTTGAACCCTTCATCCATATATATATATATATATATATATATATATATATATATGTGTGTGTGTGTGTGTGTGTGTACGCGCGTATGTGTGTGTGTGTGAGAGAGAGAGAGAGAGAGACAGAGAGAGAGACAGAGAGAGAGACAGACAGACAGACAGAGTGCGTTAGTGCGTGTGCCGGCCTTCGCCCTTATTTTAGCTGATCTTTTCCATTTTAAGACAAAGAAATGCAACCAAAAAATCTCCAGAGAAGTCGGTCAGCTCTTGACCGCTTGGTCAAGCAGGAAATGACCCGATCACCTTGCAAATGCCCCAACCGATTTTAAACGAAAATGTCTTCCAACCTATTTTTTGCCCAATGACGGATCATCAGTTTCAGAATTGTCAGTTTTGTATATAAACTACTAATCTTATTTCTTTTCAAATAAGAAATGCTGAAGGTTTTAATAATTCTATATGAATATATGCTAGTGAGTATTCTCACTGCCCCATATATATATATATATATATATATATATATATATATATTCCAATAAGTCTTTATAAATACATAGAAAATGCATAAATTCAGTTGAAAATTAAAAATAAGAAGCATAATTTATAATGGTTAAAAGAATAGGCGTTAGCGCTCTGATGTGCAGAATATTTGTACAATTTTTCACACTATATATCCATAAAAACTCCTATAAGATATCAAAAAGAAAAAAAAATATAGTACGTTGTCAGTTGTCTTTAATGAAAGATATATATATATATATATATATATATATATATATATATATATATATATATATATATATATATACAGCGTGTATCAAAATACTTTTACAAAATTTGGTGGTGAGTTTCACACCAAAACAAGGACAAAAATCATTGCAAAATATGTCTGCAAACCCTTTGTTTTTTGAATTATTAAGTTTAAAGAATGTTTACGGTAGATATCGCTATGTTGCCCTATGGACTAGGCCACATTAGTCTTTCGTGTACTTTTGTGGTTAGTCTCTCTTCAACGTTTAACGTGTGTCGTAGTGAGTAAGCTGAGACGTGTTCCGTTTAACAATGGCCGAAAGATATGCTTTTTACATGCGCGAATGGTAGTGGACGCGAGGCTACACGGCTGTATCAGATTGTGTTTCCAGACCGAAGAGATACGAGTCATCCAACCTTTGCTGTTGTTTATCGTCGCGTTGCTGAGACAAGATATGTGGCACCACAAACTGAGGATCAAGGAAAACCGAGATCTGGTCATACGCCTGACCACGAAGAACACATTCTACAGGCTGTCGGAGACGATCTATGTATCAGCACACGTCAAGTTGCCCTAGCATGTCGTACATCTCATAGTACCGCATGGAGGGTGCTTTAAGAGCAGCTCATGTGTCTGTATCATTTGCAATGTGTGCAGAGTCTTTCGCTCTCTGATCCCGCACCACAAATGAACTTTTGCCTATTATTGCACAAACTACCGATCGGCTGTTTGCCTCTTCAGGCTTGTTTACGGATGAGGCCACAATTAGAAGAGATGGAATAACAAATTTACACAATCGACATTTTGTGGGCGGATCGGAATACCCTTAGTACAATACATCCTTGACACCAGCATCAGTTTACGATTAAATTGTGGACTGGAATTGTAGGTGACTGTCTGGTAGATCCATATGTTCTCCCAGCCCGTCTTACAGGAGCTGTCTACAAGGAACTTTATTTCGAACACACTTCCAGACCTGCTAGAGGATGTACTCCTGCTAATATGAAGATGCATGTGGTTCCTGCATGACCGGGTTCAAGTACATCTTAGTCACATTGTTCACGATACACTGACTGACATCTACCATGAAAGATGGATGAGTAGGGGAAGACTGATTCCATGACCTGCATGCTCCCCCGACCTCAATCCATTGGATGTTTATCCTTGAGGCTGCCTAAAACAATTGATTTATACAGCAGACATTAATAATGCAGAGACGCTTCAGCAACGTGTCACGGGTTCCTGCGAAACCATCCGACACCGTGTGCAAGTATTTGAAAGGGTCCGCCAGTCATTGATCCGACGGGTGCCTGTGTGTTGAAGCAAGGAGTAGACATTTGGAATATTTGTTATGAGTTGCTGTGTTGAGGTACAACTATAGCCTGTTGTCCAAATGTTTTTATAAACATTTTACCTTGTTTTGATGTGAGGAATCCTCTCCCAAAGTTTGTAAAAGTATTTTTGGATTATATCTTGGATTGTACATTTAACAGCGTCTACCGTAAACTTTAAACTTAATAACTCAAAAACGAAGGATTTGCGGACATATCTTTATATGAACTTTTGTCGTTGTTCTGGTGCGAGTAAACTCGCCATATATATATATATATATATATATATATATATATATATATATATATATATATGCATGTTTCATTAAAAACGACAGACGCATTTTATTTAATTTTTCCTGTGTTCGAACAACCCCTTTCTTTTCTGGACAAAGGGTGTGTAAGATCTGTCCAAATGTTTTATATTTCCGAGCGCTTGTATACTTCATGTAATTTTACTACAAATATTTCACCCTTATCTAAATATTTCACCCTTATCTAAATCTTGTAATCGTCACATTATCGATAAATGTAATTAACACCACATAAAAAAACTCACTCAAAAAAAAAAAAAAAAAAAGATTTTCTGTGATATTTTAAACTGGATGTATTAGGTTGGTGCAAAAATAATGACGTAATAATGTCGTTTTTTGACGTATTTTTTAACGTCAAAAAACGACGACATTATTACGTCATTATTTTTGCACCAACCTAATAATATATATTTTAAGTGAGAATAATTAAACTTTAAGTCAGTTAATCTTCCTCAAATAAAGTTTCACAAAAGTATATTTTATTTTTGAAAGATTTTTTTTAATAAAGAGAATAATTCTGTGTTGACAGATATTTCCATGCGACCGATTTTAGCGATGTAAAAAGAAAAATTCCAATCAATTTAAATTCGGTTTGAAAGAGAGCAAAGTATTTTGCTTATTGTAAATATTAAATTTAATCTATTAGCGTCAAACTAAAATTAAAATTAAAGCATCAGGAAAGATTTTTTAATTTTTAAAAACCATTTTAAACCTTATTAGTTTTTTTTTGCTACAGATATATATATATATATATATATATATATATATATATATATATATATATATATATATATATATAACCTTAGGTGTCACTTTTTACGGTACTTATATATATATATATATATATATATATATATATATATATATATATATATATATATATATATATATATATATATATATCTAAAAGGTATTGAAATATTGTCAACTATAAACTAACTGATCATATAAGATTTTTGTTTGAATGGAATTGTTAGTCGGACTGGGAACTTTCCAACACCAGACAATTGGATAAAACGGCTGTTATTGAGTAAGCATTAATTTTGAAGACCATTCCAATGAAATTAAAGACTCGATGGCTTTGTGTCAGACTAAGATCACTTTAGTCAATAGTTAGAAAATTGTATAACATATGTACCTAAGGGAAAAAGGCGTGATAGATTATTTATTTTAGTACGAATGTAGAAACGAATTTTTATTCAAATCTGAACCAATTATTAAAAGTCGATGAAAACAGTTTGCTAGAAAATTTCCCGCCTTTGGACGTTTTCTTTTTTTTTTTTTCTTTTTAATGAAAGGATCATTTTAGACAATGGCGTGAAGCCGAAATACTGTGAAAATATTTTTCTACTGGAACGCGATTGAAGTGATTTAACTTGGCACTGAGTCAGAATAGGCAGAGAGAATAGGCAGAGGAAGAGGAAAATAAGGGGCAAATGAAAGAGCCTTATAGACAAGAAAGACAGAAATCTTAGTCTCAGGAGTAACTAAAACAAAAATTAGTTATGAACAAAGATGCTAAAAACACAACTGTCAATCCTACATAAAGAAAAGTGAAGGAAAGAAAAAGATGAAAGACACAAAACAAGAATCAAGAGAATGAGAATTCATGAAAGCACAGAACATTACAAGTAAATTATTGCGATGGCAAAATGGCTTCCGAAGCCTCTGTAGCTTTGGCGGGAAAAGTCTAAGCAAAGAACAAAGCTAATCCCCTAACCGAACCCTGTCTTTCATTTCATTTTCTCCCCTTTCTTTTTTTCTCTCTTTCTTCATTGCTTAGAAGTTATAATCACCGCCACCACTACCACCGCCAAAGCCTCCGCCAGCACAGCGATAATCATGTTGTACATAGGTCACATTTCCTTTTGTTCCTTGTGTGAGAAGCGAAATCCCAACTGTTGATTACACACATCAAATGAATTAATTATCCACGTCAAGTCGAGGAATTGACGCTACGAGCCGGCCGACTTG
>OZ010602.1:657500-665000 GCA_963932145.1 Acanthosepion lycidas | reverse complement strand
AAAAGCTATCGGAAAGAAAATTTTGGTATTTTTCTTACTCAGTTTTCTAAGTCTACCAAAAAAAAAAAAAAAAAAAAAAAAATCTTCAGGCCACCTGACTGTTGACTTCAATGTACACTTTTATATTTATCTTTACATACCCTCTATCTCTGATATTGAGAACTTTATTCCATAAATATTGCACAACTTAAAACTATATTTCTTCATGTATATATATATATATATATATATATATATATATATATATATATATATATATATATATATGACAATATGTTCAAGATATATACTGATTTTGTTGCTTATGGCATTAGGAGTGTTTAGCTTAAATAACTTAATTCAAAAAATTCGTTTTTATTGTACTGCAACAGTTTTTTTAAAAACTTACCAAAGGTAAAGTATGTATATTGATTGTAACATCGAAGATGTAAGAAAACAATCAATATTTTCAGTATATCAAGATTGGCTGAAAAGTTCATTGGCTGACTATAAAGGAGTGATGTGGAATGTTTCTTTGTTTCTTTCCAAATAAATGATATCTGACTGTTCAAAGAAAACTTCAAAAGTAACTAGTAGCGACTTCTCTTGAAAATGGTCAACATTTGGCATTGTTGTATTATCAAGTACATGCAGAAAAGGGGTTTATCCCCCAAATACATACATATTGACATGGTTGCTACATTAGAGGATGACGTTCCATCTTTATCAACAGTGCAAAATTGGGTAGTTGTATTTAGATGGGGAAGATGACCCATGGCTGAACGTCCATCAGCCACCACCGAAGAAAACATTGATCGTGTTCACCACATCGGGATGGATAACATGCGATTGATTAAATCAAATGGCCAATGCTAGCTTATCCCGTAAGAGAGTTGAGAATATTCTGTACAATGAACTTGGCATGACTAAGGTTTCTACTCGGTGGGTGCCACGTCTTCTGACACCTGATGAAAAGCGCACCAGGCTGAACACATCAAGGATAAAATCTAACATTGGCAGATTCAGCTAGTTTCTTTGAAAGTTTCCTAATTCAGTTTGAGTCAGAGACAATGCAGTGGAAATACCTCTCTTCACCTGCTCCAAAGAACGTTTCATCTGCAGGCAAGGTGATGGCATCAGGTTTTGGGGATGTAAAAGGCATTGTGTTTACTGACTACCTTCAAAACGACAACAGCGTCCATTGAGAGTACTATGCCAACTTGTTGAGACAGTTACGAAAGGCTATAAAAACCAAACACCCAAGAAAACTAATGGAAAGGCACTTGTTTCATCGGGACAATGCTCCAAAACACAACTCCTTGGTTTCAATGGCTGCTGTGCATGATTGTGGCTTTGAACTGGCTGATCACCCACCCTATTCTCCGGATTTGGCCCCCTATCTGATTATCATCTGTTCCCCAACATGAAAAAACACTTGGCTGGTAACTATTATCGCAGTGATGGTGATATCATATCTGCTGTTAATGAATTTTTTGACCAACAGGATGAAAGTCTCTTCACCAATAGGATCCAAGCACTGCGACAGCGATAGAAGAAGTTCTTAGACCGCAAGGGGGGGACTATGTTGAAGAAGCCACTTCATTTGGTCACATTCCATGAGAGTATCTTGGTCAGACCATGAACTTTTCAGCCGACCGTCGTATTATGCTTTTTTATTTTAGAGATGGTAAAAATGGGATTCAGATACACCTGCGCGTGCACGCGCATATAATATTTGTGGAATTTATTAAAAAGTTCGAGTAAACCAGTTTAGGTTAATATGGATCAAATCAATATCTAACTTTTGAATAGTTACCTTTACACGACTTGAGGGACTGCCCACATTCTCAAAATATCCAGCTCAAATGCTGACAATCATTTTCAATAATTAGATTATATTAGTCGCTTTAATGTGTGACATCAGCATAAGTTCAACCAAAAGAAAAGGTCGATCTATACTTCCGTAGGCAGTATTACTTAAAAGTAATGAAAATGTTTCGATTTTTTTAAATAAATTGTAACGGGTAATAAAAAGTGGATACTTTAAACCAAGTGAAATGAATAGCACTTATACCAGGGTTCATCCATAGAAAGCGATGATGTCTCTATGGCAGAATTGGAAAGAAGTTCTCTATTATGAGTGCCTTTTGCTAAACCAATTGAATGTAGCAATCAACGAAATGACAGGAAAATGAAATGGCGTAATTTATGACAACGATGATGCCGAAGCACACATTTTTGGTGACCATGAAAAAATTGTTACAGCTTGAAAGTTTTCATTTATCTGCAGCATTCCCCGGATATTGTATTTAGGAGTTCCTGTTTTTTTACAGAATTCACTTGATTAAAAGCATTAAATTCTCTGATAGACAGTAAAAGGCGGCTAGAACAATTCATTGCTGAGAATGCTAAAGATAATATGGAAAAATTATGAAGTCGTCTGAAAGATGACAGAAAATAATAGAACCTTTAAAACAAGGAAGGGGGTCTACTCAAACAAAGAAACTAAAAGTTTCAAATATTTAATAATATTTACCATATTTTGTATTTTACAATTTCACTTTCTCTCTTCCTATGTTCACATTCCTCTCTGAATATAGATTAGTAGGTAGATAAAGAGAGTAAGAGAAAAGTACAGATAGAGAGACAGAAAAATAAGAATGAGAGAGCCAGAGAGCCAGAGAAAGACACATACACATACATACATATCCCTCTTTTAAATTAAATGTTACGTACAGTAGAATTATACTTTATTTGTTCTCATTTTACCTATATATATATATATATATATATATATATATATATATATATATATATATATATGATAAAAAGACAGAAACTAAGTATCCATTTCGATTATAATTTATTTCGTGAACACTGAAGTGTTCAAATCTTCAGACCGAAATCTCCTTCGGTGTCCACAAAATAAATTATAATCGAAATGGATAATTAAAATCTCCGTCTTATTATTATTATTATAATGATCTGTAGTCTACATTGAGCTCTCCCTGGATTTATATCCTCCTCGGAATTATCCTTCCCAGTCATAAACTGGCAAGACATATATATATATATATATATATATATATATATATATATATAGCAACTGGTCTACCGCAGAAAGAAATGGGAACCTACTGCGGGAAAAAAATCTGCCTCGTCAGCCATGCATCGAAAGATTCATGATCGCCTAAGCGTGTATCACGCATGGCACATAATCGATTGACTGGCAGATATTCTACATAGTGCGACAGAAATACCTCCCACATTTTAGACTGTCACTTGTTTAGTGCTAGTGAACGTAAATGAGCATCACTGATGTTTTCATTTAGCTAATGTTTTTTAGATATCAATAGTTAGTATCATGGATTCGTTTGCTGTCGAAATGTTTTTTTTAAGACTGGTGCATCAGTCAGCAATGTGTTTTTTAAGATTGGTGCATCAGTCATTGCTGACTGATGCACCAGTCTTAAAAACCAGTCATCGGTTCAATCCATGATGCTAACTATTGATATCTAAAAAAACTGATAAGACATGGATATACTGAGAGCTTTTTGTGCTCATGTCGAAATGATGCTGCTCTGAATGGAAAATCGATACTGCTATGCGTTGAAAATTTCAAGGCTACAGATGAAAAGAAAGCCACCTAGAATGCCTCGAAGCGCTCGAACTCCAGGCAGTGAGACAGTCTGTTCTGCAATCTCCTACACGTTCAGCCCGTAAACATGCTTCTACTTTGGGACTGTGTGATTTAGCACCGATCTGAAGTCCCATCCATACAAATTAATGGTTGTTCATGGACCACAAGATCGCGATTTGGAAAATCGCATGGCACGCTGTGACGATATCCTTCAAAATGTTCCTGGAAATACTCTTCTTTTCACAAGTAATGAAGCTCACATTCATCTCTCTAACTGCGTCAATAAGCAGGATTTTTGCTCCTAAGCGTAAAATAATCCTAGACTGCTCCATGAAATATTTCGACAGAGTGAACGAGTTACTGTGTGAAGCGCTGTTGCGAAATTTGTAGTATGAGGTCCTTCCTTTTTTGGGAAGGGAATCCACTCGATTACAGTAATACCTGACCGGGTATGGTGCTAATGCTACGCACTCAAAACTCAGAGAACCCTTTGAATTCTGGATATGTGATTTCAATAGGATGGAGCCATCGCACACACAGTGAGATCAATAGAAGCTTTAAGGGAGATGATTCCAGAACATTTGATTTCCTTACGCGGTGACATTGGATGGCCTACTCGCTTACCCATTATCAACGTCTGTGGTTTCTCTGGGGTTACTTGAAAGCTGAAGTCTACAAACATCGATAAGCAGTCATTGAAGAATTAAAGGATGTTATTCACTAAAAAATGTCAGAAATACTACCAGACATTATTCTTTTGGTATAGAAATCGTCTACAACAGTGTATGGCGAATTGAAGGATGCCAATTTTTAAACTAAATGAATAAAAATTGTAGCCCTTTTTTTAAGAAACAGCTAAATAATTCCTTAATAGCTGTTACGATGGCTTTTTTTTACAACTTTAAAAATGTGGGAGGTATTATCTGTATTATCACAATGTGGGATATTTAATAAGTGGTAAAACATTAACAAAAACAAAAAGAAATTTAAATGAAATCGACTAGACTATATATCAAAAACATATATTTAAAAAAAGCAAATTTAAAATTCTCAGTGTCTCCTCTTCTTTGTGCGCATGTGCAGTAGCATCAACGTAAACATCACTTTATTCCGATAACAGCTCTAAAGGACGAAACGCCACACACGAACACTTTAACACTTTCTCCACTTTGAAATTTTATTCTCAAGATTACTTTTGTGTTTGCTTAAAAATTCCATTCATTTTTTTTTTGCCATATATTATCTTGCTTTTATGTAAAAATGAAATATTATTTTGCACTGAAGCGAATGGGTAAAGGATTTTGCAAGACAGTAGAAACGAAATTCCCAAATCCTGTCATCTATTTGAAATAAAATCTCTTTCTGTAAGATTACCCGTACAAAGATTTAATATTATATAAGACTCCACACGTTGGAGAGTCTAAAAAAACATGTTCTGTTTGCAATTACAGCCTTGCACACTGACCACAGATTCTCAATTGGATTTAAATCAGGACAGTTTCTGAGCCAATCTATAGTACTTTGATTTGCTTTCTGCTAAGACTTGCGAGTGTGTTCGTGCTGCGTTGCCATTTTCGTACGCTTCCTTGTGGTAACGTCCATCGCAGACAATTGCCGCGGGGACAACTAATCGACAATCGAGACAATAGTGTCTGGGCGTGATAAACGTCTGATGCAAACACGGAAGATGCAATAATTTTCAAGGCCAAACAAATTTCATTACACATCCCGGAAATAGATTCATATGACTGCACACCACTGTAAATGACCTAATCTGAGGAAAAAATAGAAATCGATTACAGCCTGTCCCTCCAGTGGATCTAAAACTGACCGTATGGTAAAAGAAAGGAAGCTAAAGCGGTTACTTCACTTAATTTGTACAAGGGTGTAGTTCGGATTCTTCAGATTATTCAATAACAAAAGATTTTGTGTTCATTCATCATTTCAATTGGAGTAGGAAAATGAAAAGAAATCTCAGCAAAATTTAATTGATTTCTACAGCAAATGCTTTCTATATTTTGAAGTTTGCTTCCATCTGTTCAGTTTCTACACTCATTGCCAGTCATCAACAAAAAAAGATTTCTTGGGAATTTTCTCGTTATATATGCTCCCAACCATATTGAAAACGCAAGAAATAGATTACTTTAAGATACATTCGAAAAGTCGAAGTTTATCGATCTGAAAATTTGATATGTGCTTTTCTTTTTTTTTAATTCTTAATTTTTAGGAGAAAAAACATTTAGCAAATATGATAACAAAAGGCTACGGCCGACCACATAAATGTTACTAATTCCACTCATTATAATTACATGCGCTATAGTTTCTCTGTGTGGGACAGGTATAAATATTTGCATATTTTTGTGTATGACGTGTTTGTCCTTCCTTTTCTTTCTGTCCGTGTATTAAGCTGTTACTATATCATGGATATATTAATGTTCATAATGGGAGAATTACAAATAAGGATATATTCCTTTATCGCGTAGCACTCCGATCAGAATAACAAAAAAATAGCAACTAAAACTAGCATGACATTCTCAAACATTTCGTGAAGTTCACAATGACCATCTGCATTACAAATAAAATCAGCGACGCCGTAAAGAATATAGATAGATAGATAGTGTGTGTGTGTGTGTGTGTGTGTGTGTGTGTGTGTGTGTGTGTGCATTTGAACAGTTGGTACGTACGGATGATTTGAAACGTCACTAACTAAGAAAGCAAAGTAAGACTCGATTAAAAGCTAACTTTTTTTTTAAATTTTTTTTTTATATAAACACAAGAAATAAATGAATTTAGATTTAATACGAAGTGCAAACATTTAAAAAATAAAGAAAAAAGTGAATTTATTCATACACACACACTCTCTCTCACTCAAACACATTCACACACACGCACATATATATATTAATAAATATGTATATTATCTGCCACCGATAACACGACTCAGCGTTTCATACACAACGCAATCTTCAGATGCTGTGTATAGACTGGCTGTTAGGTTTTATTAACCCCAGCACTATATGTACGAAATATCGAGCCTTATGACTGACTGGCTTTTGTTTACATTCGTAAAAACAATATGCTAGATTTAGCTAGATCATTCTGTCGAATGAAGATAGCTCTGTGGTAGAAACTCTAACTGACACCAAATCGGTTGAGTTTTTTATCCTGGCTTGAGGCATTCGGATGTCTAGTCGTACTAAGGAGTTGCGAAACAGTACTGTCTGCAAATGACATAAGATATATATATATATATATATATATATATATATATATATATATATATATATATATATATATATATACACACACAAGTATAAGGCATACGATTGGTGTAGACGGAATAAAAAATATTAAAAACCCTATTCTTAAAAGAGTGCTCAATACAGAGTAGAGTAAATATTATTTATTCAAAATTATAACATAAATATGCTATAAAATAGCCATTTTGTTTCAACATTTCTATTGTCTTCTTAAGTGATGGTGTTGAATGTCGAAAATACAAGTGATGGTATTGAAAAGTAGATTCTGTATTCAACACCATCACTTGTGAAGACACCGAAAGTGTTGAAACAAAATGGCTATTTTTGTAGGGATTTTAATTTTGAATAAATAATTATATAAATAATTATATTATATATATATATATATATATATATATATATATATATATATATATATATATATACTTCAGGTAAACTAGAGGATAAAATAATTATTTGAAAAGCTTACGATTATAATGATACAAAACAGTTAACACTGAAACACCACGCTATGAAGTAAAATATATTCTATTACTATAAATGTTATATTTAGTGAATACACATATTTGTGTAAACTTTTCTGGTTTTTAGACAGTATTAATTTTTTTTAATTAATGCCTA
>OZ010602.1:637500-652500 GCA_963932145.1 Acanthosepion lycidas | reverse complement strand
GACAATATATCCATCGCACCATATATATATATATATATATATATATATATATATATATATATATATATATATTATAGTAAAAAAAAAGAACACTAAGATATATAATCTGTTGTTCTTATTGATATTTTTATTTTTACAAAACAGTGCTCAATGTAAATTTACAGAGCATAAATATTATAAATTAACTGATTTAAAATATGGTTCCTTCGCTACACAGGAATTACCACGTTTCAAAAACTGAGGCTAAAAACTTCAAATTTAATTATATAATTAAATTAAAAGCATTAAAGATGAAACATAACTAATGCTTTCAATTAAATTTGAAGTTTTTAGCTTCGTTTTTGAAACATGGTAATTTCTGTGTAGCGAAGGAACCATATTTTAAATCAGTTAATTTATAATATATATATATATATATATATATATATATATATATATATATATATATAGTGATGCCTTGACTTAATTCGTTCTGTGACAGCGCTCATAACTCAAATTACTCGTATATCAAATCAGTTTTTCCCATTGAAATGAATTGAAGTACCATTAACCCATTTCCGGCCGCTCCAAAAACGCAATTTTTTCTCAGATGTTTTTAAATAAGCAAAATGTATTCATAAATAACGAATATTGTATAAAAATACAATACAATAGAATATACCGCAATAAACTAGTTTTATTGAGTATAATGTACAACATTTACGATGGAGATCAGACGACTTGAAGATGTAGAGCAGAAAGGCTGAACTAAATAACTGAATCTTATTTGTCTATATTTCTGAGATGAGGCATTATATACACTATTTACATTATTCGCACTATTGTCCTCATCTTTGTCGCTATATTTATTACAACGTTTCGGTCGTTGTACGCTCTGGCCTTCTTCAGGTGGTTGGAATGTTGAATGTGGTTGGAGTGCCAGTGAAAAGCGATAGTTCCACGTGCCATGTTTTTTAATGGATGTCAGTTGTTAGATATATCCTGTTAATTTCCCTCTCCAAGTTCTCCACTGCCTTAACTGGCTATTGAACTCACACTCTTTGGGTCCTGTCACTGGATCTAACTAACGCCTTTATCCACTGTGCCATGTGTCCTTGAGGACATCTGGGTATGAATTTCTATAAGCCTAATGTCTTCAGCGCCCCAATCATAGAAATGAATACAATATGGGAACCAGTAATAAGGAGTGCCAGAGAAAGGCGATAATAACAACAAAATTGCAATATGAGCTCTGGTAAAAATATGCAATGATAACAGCAAAAATTGAAATAGGAGGATGGATAAAAAATCGTTGTTGATGATATTCCAACCACCTGAAGAAGGCCGGGGCGAACAACGGCCGAAACGTTGTAATAAATATGGCGACAAAGATGAGGACAATAGTCCGAATAATGTAAATAGTGAATCTTATTTGCTGATTTTTGCCCTTTTCGCCATGCTTTCCTCACTTTCATTTGCACGGGTTTTCGATAAAATCCTGTCCAATTAAGTCTGTTTCATCCTCCCTTTCAGAATGTCATTAACTAGCGCCGTCGCACGCCCACTTGTAACCTTTTTTTTTCTGGGTGTTTCTTTTGGATAAAGTCTGAAAGTTTTGCCGATACTTCCAACATTTCCTTCATCTCACTTGTAGAGATAACCTTCTCAGCCTCCTCCGCCGCCTGCACAGATTTCTTGCAAAACCTCCATGTGCTGCTTCATCTGTAGCTCTAGCTCCTCCATTGTCAGTTTCTCAGATTGCTTCTCGGTGAGTTACTTGATGTCACCTTGATCCATGAACCAGGCCCATGAACTTGTCGAAGGATACAATCTCCACCACAACTGCCGCTTCGGGTTCGAGTCCCTCAAAGTCAGTTTCAGACACACCCTCAGGCCACAACTTCTTCCATGCACATGCCAATGTCCTCTTTGTAACACCCTTCCAGGTCATATCGATCATTCTGAGACATATCACGATTCTATAGACGTGCTTCCAGAACTCTCGATGGGTGATGCGCTCTCTGTCACCTCAAAGCAGCGGTGGAACAGGTGCTTGGTGAAGAGCTTCTTGAAATTAGAAATCCACATGGGCTATAGGATAAAGGTGGTGTTGGCTGGAAGGAAAGGAACCTTTATTAATTTAAACAATTCGAAGTTAGGCGTATAAACAGGTGCAATGTCCAGAACGAGAAGGGCTTGTAGGGGGGTAGATTACATTCCTGGAGATATTTCTTAATGTCAGGATCAAAGCCCAAATTCAAACAATTCCACAAAAAAAACTGCCTGATGACTCACTCCATCGGGTTTGCCTTCCTCTCACATAACCTGCAGTTTTTCTTTCAGAATCTTATGTAACTTAAAGGCTCTGGGATTTTCCGAATGATAAACGAACAGCAGCTTAAACACCCAGTCGCCGCTCGCATTAGCACACAGTTCGAAGGTCCGGCTATCTTTTTCTGCCCTTATGCACCTCCTTGGCATCTTCTTCCAAAAAAGTCCTGTTTCGTCACAGTTGAAGACTAGCTAGGAGATGTATCCTTCGGTTGCTATAAATGGAAAAAGCCTATCAGATGACGCGTTTCATTCTGAGAAAGAAACTTGTGCAGACTAATACCGATTTTATTGTCAGAATCAGTTTTCTAAAATAATGGCGGGAGGTGGGGGACAAAATACAATAAAACGTTGGTTACAGCTTATATTCAAATTAAATCTATCTATCTATATATATATATATATATATATATATATATATATATATATATATATATATATATATATATATATATATATATATATATATAACAATTTGTGTCTTGTAGGTAAAATTCCAAGGAGGATATTAATCCAAAGAGAACTCAATTTAAATTTAATTTGCATAGCATTATAATAATAAATCAAGAAAAAAATTAAATATCCATTTCGGTTATTACTTATTACGTGAATAGTTTTATATTTTTATATATACAGGGTGTGTTAAAGATGCTTTATAAATTTTGGGGGCCAGTTCCCCACACCGAAACTAGTACAAAGTTTGTAAAAGTAATTTTGATCCACCGTGTATAAAGGGAAAGGCACAAAGGAACAGAGATAAACCGCCCATATATATATATATATATATATATATATATATATATATATATATATATATTAGGTTGGTGCAAAAATAATGACGTAATAATGTCGTTTTTTGACGTTAAAAATACGTCAAAAAACGACATTATTACGTCATTATTTTTGCACCAACCTAATATATATATATATATATATATATATATATATATATATATATATATATATAAGGAAGAGGTTATAATAGTTCCAACGAGATAAAAGTGTGTATATTAAAAAGAAGAGAGAAACCGCAAACGTTTTTGGTTGTAATGTGGATTTTTGGTACATATGTTTCCGGTTTCGTGACCATCATCAGGCAGAAGATTTCCGCGTATTAAAAATTATTAATTTTTTTTTAGCTTTTATCTTTTCAGAGTATCAATGGCGAAATCTTAATCAACGAAAGAGATGAAACGTCACGCTGTAATTGTTGCGATACAGGCAAAGCATGGCGATTTTGAGGTTGCACTTTTTTTGGAAATTGTTTGTACACAACGTTCGTAAGGACTTGGAAGTCTCCTGTAGGGATTGGTAGCGAAGTGCAAAAAGCATTCAGTGTTCTAAAAGTAACAAGTCGCTACAATTTGTACAGCGTGTTTAGAACATTATCGATGCGAATATTGGAACGTCTGTGAGGGCCATTGTTAAAGATCTCCAGATGTCCGATGGCACAATCTACGATGTGGTGTATGAGGGCATTCAGAACTGTTCGTGTCGGCAATAACAGCAGTTGCTCTGAGCAAAACGATTACTGAACAAGTTTGAAACTGTTTTGACCAGGATTCAAAACGTGAAGCGTAAAAATGGCAGGGGCTTATGTGCGATTCCTTCTGATATGTCCCATGCCATGCACACCAAGTTCCCCACTTTCGTGATTATTTTAGGGGCGGTGAGTAGTAAAAGGCACATCATGCCACGCCCCTTTTTCTTTCAACAGGGTTTTAGGACGAATGTTGCTGGAAATAGTTGCGAAGGCTATATACAATGGAAGGCCAAATGTGTTTTAGTTTGGCAATGCTGTGGTGATGCAAAATTGAATGGCGGTCAATCTTCGCAATCGTATCACACCAAACATGTGGCCACCTTACTCATCAGACCTAAATACCCTTGACTATTACATGTGGGACTTTGTCAAACGAGAGGCTGTTTCCGCAATACAACTGATTCTCTGAAAGTAACCATTACCCGAGCAATGTCTCATATCAATACAGACCATGTAAGACATACATGTTACCGATTCCGGTCTTACACTGAAGATAACATTTGCTACAGAAGCTATTACACCAAATCAACATGTAATTCGACCATTACTGCAGCTTTCTACTAAGTTTTGTATCAATAAACTTAGTTATTTGTAAGATGTAGTTGTTTTTCTTACGGTTTTCAATGTGTCCTCAAATACCTTACGCAGCTTTATACAATTAAATGAATGGTAATTCTACACGCATACACGTCCATTAAAGGATGATAATAATGTTTTTCTTCTTTTTAAACGGCGTCCGTCTCCAGTATTTTAAATGAGTAAGGTGTTGCACCTTCCCGACATCCACTCCTGGAAAAAAGAGGCCGTTTTACAGATATATTCTATATGAAAAATTTTACACACACACACACACACACACACACACACACACACACACACACACACACATATATATATATATATATATATATATATATATATATATATATATATAAAAGGAAGAGGTTATAGTAGTTCCAACGTGAGAAAAGTATATATATTAAAAAGAAGAAAAATACTGCAAACGTTTTTGGTTGTAATATGGATTTAAAAAAAAAAATATTATGCTTTATTTTCCATAATTTTACTACACATGTTTCTGGTCTCGCGACCGTCATTAGACAAAGGGTAGAGATATCCACATATTATTAAAAATAATTAATTCTTTTTAATAATATGTGAAAATCTCCACCCTTTACCTGATGATGGTCGCGAGACCAGAAGCCTGTGTAGTAAAATTATGGAAAATAAAATATAATATTTTAAAAAAAAAATCCATATTACAACCGAAAACGTTTGCAGTATTTCTCTTCTTTTTAATATATATATATATATATATATATATATATATATATGAATATATATATTATTTATAGTAATTCATCGAGTCTAGAAGAATCCTCAACAGAAAGCAGCGGAGAAAGATGTAGCGCTTATGGGGCAGGCATAATCCGTTGAGTTACGTACATTTGGCTGAATAGCATTACAGAATTTAGTGAGTAGCAGCGCTATATCAAGTCTAGTTAGTTCCGTCTCTGCTCCCGAGTTCCGTTGGTCCAGTGGTATGTTGCGCTGCGCTGTATCGTAACGGCCCGGTGTTTGATTCTCGGTCATGGAGGCGCACTGCTGATGCGCACTGCTGATGAGTCCCAATTCGGACGAAAACAACCGACCGGTGCTTTTTGTTGAGGATTTTTCTAGACACATTGAATTACTGTAAATGATTCCGCAAATTTCTATCATTTGATTGATTCAATAGTTTCTTGATGACAAACTGTATTATATATAATCTCTCTTAGGAGGAGGCACTGAGGAGTAATGGATAGCGGCTTGGATTGAGGAATCGGAGAGCCAAGTTCGAATTCCAGTCGAATTCATTACATTCATTTACGTGCTATGGGTAAATAGCAAGACAGACCGGGTTCTGTAGCCTTGGATGGCAACTGATCTACCGCAGAAAGAAAGAGCAATCTACTGCCTCGTCAGTCATGTATCGAAAGATATATGATCGCCTAAGCGTGCTTCGCGCATACCATATAACTGACTGTGAAATCATTGCTGATTATTTCCTTTAGCTGAAGGACTTATCAGCTAACGAATACATTTTTACTGAATATTCATTCTTATGTCCTGACTATATAAATACTAGTCACTTTTGCCACTGACCCGATTAACATCATTTCTTATGTATTTTGATCCGAAGTGGTAGTTTGTTAATTTTCAGTCAGGAACTTTTCTAAGTGCACTGAAGAAGCGCTTTTTCCTGAATTTTCGTTTTTTTTTTTTCTAATTGGTATTATAATATAGTGTTTGGTTTATTGTTTCTTAAGAATAGAAAAAGTTTTAAATGCTTTTAGGAAGTATATTTTTAACTTACGTTCAGTCTTGATTCAAACGGGAATATTACATAGCATTAGCAATTTTTAAACTTGACAAATAAAAATGAAAACTATGTCTTGTATCAGAGTAAATGAAAGTAAATTATCTGCAAAAAACACATCGTCGGATATCGTTTTTAGTAGCTCTAAGAAAACATAGATTTATATTGTGGATTATTGATATAAATTATTCAGATCAGTTGCTTTGAGATTATTGCTAATTTCCAAGATTAGAGGTTTTAGTCGAGTCTCTGTAGAATCAGCTTTCCATAACAAGCATAGTTACTTGCACTTGAATTATATTAACAACACTTGGCCATTGTATCTACAAAAGGCCCTGAAACTTTGGGCTGGAAATTCTTTATTTATACAGTAAAATGGCGCATCAGTGAAAGCCAGATGCCAGACATAGACAATGGCATACATACAAGCGTAACGTGCACATACAAAAGCGTGCATAAAAGTTCTTGCATCAGCCAAAAAGGAATTGAAAGATAGAATTTAATTTTCGGCTATTTGGTCACCTTTTATGAAGTGGGTTGGGCTATGAAATTTCCAGCACCCATCGTTTACACTGACACGCACGCACACATACACATTCATATACATATATACTTTAGCATACATATGTACAGATATATACACACATGCACCTACATTGTAAAACCAGACAGCTGACCTCGTCACTGATTCATGTTTTATTTTTAGTACAACTCGCTCGAGAGTGAGGCTAGTTAATAACCCTATTCCCTTAGATATCCTCACAAAGAGAATTACCTAGGAGACTGGAAACTTTTGGGTTTTTCGTTCTATATATGCGTGGAACCCCTATTGAAACTTGCTTTTGTGCCTCATTCTGTTCGAGTGAGTATTTGGATGAATCGCTCATCAATCGTTGAAAGTCATCAAAATCAAATATAATGATGATTTGTATAACTTTTGTACAGCTTAATGTCTTTCATTTGTATATGATGCCATTTTGAAGTTCGGTTCAAAATTAAACGAAGCTTTTGGTTTTACAAAACACCGCAAGACGATCTTGGCTATATTCGAAAAAGTCGAAGATGATAAATTGGAAACTTTGATAAATTCTTTATAGCTTCTTTTTTTTTTTTTTTAATAATTTTAGCAACTGGTTAAGAAAATCTTTTTCATGCTTTTAAATTTTACATCGATAAAGTTGTGCATCGGAAACGACGATTTCGCTTCAAAATATCTTCTCAAAAAAGATTCAAACTTTGAAATAAACAAATTAAGAAATCTATGTTCTTTAAGGTTTCTGGGCGGTTGAAATAGTTCCGTATTTTCTACTGGTTTGGTTTGGTTTATTTTGTTTAACGGCATATCAACCTCAATGGGTTATTTAATGCTGACAAAATTTTTTATTGCTGGTAATATTTTGTTTTGTCAATAATCTGTATTGCTGGTAATAATTTTTTCAAAAAAGTATTGCTGGTAATAATTAACTATTTTCCCATAGCTGGGACCCTAATAGGTGCTACCACCCCGGGTCAGGGTGGACCTGGGAACACCAGCAATTAAGAGGTGGCTCCATGCTCCTCAAAACCTCCTGATCAGAGGCCTTGCTGCTGGATGTAGTTTAACATCTTACCCAGGACGCGGATGTAGATTAATGTCTTACTCAGGACGCGGATGTAGTTTAACATCTTACCCAGGACGCGGATGTAGTTTAATGTCTTACTCAGGACGCGGATGTAGTTTAACGTCTTACCCAGGACGTTTTCTACTGGTATCAAGTAAAAGATTAACATGGTTAATCATAACAAGACACGCACCGAATTGCGAAATAAGCAAAATGCAAAACCCCGCCCTCATCTTCTTCCTTGTCTCGAAATAAGCAGAATAATTCATATTCAATTTCCTGTCCAGATTTTGATCAATACAAAATCATTTGAACCAAGATTAGAATTATTTTTTCCCTCATGCATCGTATGAAATTGAAAATGCATCATCTCAGTTTACAATGAAAATATTTTTAACAAAAGCTTTTCATTCAAAGGCTTTAGAAACAATTTTTTATTTCGTAACTGAAATTCAAGAACCAGATTATCCTGTAAAAGTCAAACATTGAATAATTCTTTCATAAATTTTATTTCAATTCAAATAAAAGAGCACAAAATTGTTTTCCGGTGTAACAATTTAAGATTCATTTGTTTACACATTTGGGAAATTACTTAAACATTTTAAATTTTAAATTTATTGTTGGGCATTTATTTAAATATCTTCATATTGTCTACACGTGTCTAGGTGAATATACATAAATGTATATCAATATAAATGAATATATCTGAAATTCCGTACATATACTTAGGTATATACTTGAGAAAAAAAAATTAATTTTTTTATATCTCAAAATTCTTAAAATATATCTTAAAATATATTTTTTCTTTTAATTTTTCAAATTTTCAGGAAAGGGAATATTAGAAAAGATCATGGGTGCACTCTCAAGAATTTTCAATTTAAGTTACTTCCTCTTTTTATAAATGTGACATTCCTTATGTCGAAGATTTAATTGAACTTATTTGTATCTATGACTAATGTATTTGATAAATTGCTGCGTATAAGATCCTTTTTATGTTCATAGATACTTTTTGTTTAAATTTCAACAAGTTTCCCTAATATATTGTAAGAATCATTTGTAACAGTTATATATATATATATATATATATATATATATATATATATATATATATATATATATATATGTATGTATATATATATATATATATATATACCCACTTCAGAGTTATTATTAAAATAAATTAAAATTAAATTAAATTAAAAGAAAACGGTTAAATTCAAAACGTTTTATTATTTAAAAATAAATATAATGCATAAATTAATTTAAAATAATATAAATAATAATTAAATTATAAAAATATTCAACAATAATAACAACATTTACTCACTTTCATTTATTAGACATTAAATTATATCACTTAGCATCTTCCATAATTTATCTTGACTCTCAGCTTAATGTATGTCTATGAATGTTCTTAAAGGTAAAAATTCTGAAAAAAAATAACATTTTTACTTCTGTTTATATAAACATGTGGTAAAATAAATTTCTGACATTTACCTTGATAATGTCAATCATAGGTTGAAACGTGACCGGCTAAGACAAGTTTTCGATTTGTCTTTACTCATATTGTCCTTTTATAGATGTAATTTTAGTTATATCTAAATGTTTACACATATACACACTGTTATATATATATATATATATATATATATATATATATATAAAGACAGTTTTTTATGTTTATACGTTCTTTTTATGGCTACAAATATTTAAGTAAATACTCTGTTTATAATAAACAGTATTAACAACATTTACCGGCCTGTCTTAAAAAATAATTGTCGGGCTTTGTCCATTTCTTATATATATATATATATATATATATATATATGTATGTATGTATGTATGTATATATACTATATATTTTTGAAAATTTGCCATGTTTATGGAGAAAGAGTGCTGAATATCAGAGATAGAGCTTTTGTAGATCTAAATAGTTTAGACATAGAAACCAATAATGTATGTTGTCTGACCTCAGGTTCAGACACGAGCGAAACTGACAATCACCATGCTAAGTTGCTATCTGTGCCTTTCTCTCTGTTTATATGTGTATGTGTGTGTGTGTGTGTGCAGATAGATGCACGCATGAAGGCATTCACACACACACTGATATATATATATATATATATATATATATATATATATATATATATATATATATATATGAAAAGAAAATTTGTTCACATCATCATAACGTTTTCAAAGAGCAACAGTTGCCACTTAACGCTCTACTTTCAAGTGGAGAAACCCTCTTGCTTGACACAGAAAAAAAAAAGTTATTTTCAGTGTCTTCCTCGCTTCATGTCAATTATATATTAATACAAAGTCTCGCGCGGAAACAGTCAGCACAACAAACACAAACAACATAGACGAACGGCACTTTTGTCTGTTTGATTTTATTTGCTGTGAATTCCGGTAAGAAGAGTCTATTCTTTTTATGTAGGAAACTTTACCGGGGCTTTGTGTTTGTAACTAGAATAGGAAGGGTTTTTTTTGTTTTTTTTAATTTTGTATACAAAAAAAGAAAGAAAAAAAGCACGCCCCCAGGGTGGAAAAATCTACGACATTAATGTGTTTTACCAATGAAGTTAAATACAACACCGTAAGTTCGACCACATCATAACCATATTTTATCAGTACTAAGAAAAAAAAGTCTTTAAAGAGAAAAACACAATTCCAAAATTTTGCGAAATTTCAAATTTAAATAACCACGTCTTTACATGTTGGTTGTAAAAAATTATCGATTGATTGAAATAATATATGAACATATATAGGTATCTCCCCCCCCAAAAAAAAACGATAGTTAAGGTTTAAAATGCATTTTAAAAAAATAAAATAAATCTTTCTTTAAGTTTTTATTTTAGTTTTAATCCCAAACCAAATTAAAATTGATTGAATTTCTTTCTTTTTTTAAATCGCTAAAATCTATAAAATCGTGCATATTGACAAATCTGTCAACACAACATAATCCTCTTTCTTAAAAAAAATCCTTCAAAAATAAAATATACTTTTCATCTGAACGGAAACATATATGACTTACTTTTAGTTTAAAATATCGAGTATTTTTAACACTGAAATGGGTGTTTTTCCGACAGCTCTATCGTGAGCCGGATGTTTAGGAAATTTAATAAGGTGGAGATAACTGAAATAAAATTACATGATTACAATGTAAACGCCTTTTTTTTATATTATTTTATTTAACTACCTAGTAATCTTAAAAAATTGGAAAATTTAGTAAGGAATCTAATATTTTGTTGGATTTTAGATTCTTTGACTATTTGAATCTTATTTACAAAAACACTTGTTGAGGAAATGTTAGAAAATTGCTAATGAATTTTAAATGTATTATGTTTACCATTTATTTTCATGAAAGTCTGTATTTTCAAAAAAATTAACACGTTTATGCACACATAAATTTAAAATTCTTTTTAAAATACGGGGATTCGTTGAATTGTAGTGATCTTTTCCATTTATGATTAGTAAATACAGTTTTAATTTATTAACAATATCACTTGATCAATAAAAATTAATACAGAATTTCAAAATATTTAAAAGTTTATAAATTATCCTAATTAAAATTTAAAGGATGAAAACAATTCTTGTAAAAATTTATTATCCATCGATTTTTTTCTTAAAACAATAGTACCCATAATATATTTTATTCATAAAGTTAATTAAAAGTTTTTCCATTTAAATAATGTCTTAGTCTTACTGCATTTTTATTTTACGATTCAGAGCAAATTATTAGTAACTGGGGGTCATATTGGATAAAAAAATTAGATGGTTTAAATTCTTCAAGAACTTGTCTTTATAACTAATATACACTTTAAGCGACATAAAAAAATATTTTCTCAAAATTTCATAAAATTGAATAAACAGGTGTTAACGGATGTAAAAAATAATTTTAAAAGATTTTCTCCAAAAGAAATGTTCCAAAAAGATTTTAACTCGTTTCTGAATAAATCCTGCAAGTTTCATTAAAATACGACAATTATCTGATTTTTGCAAGAATTTACCGAATCAATGCGTTTTTCCCTGCAAAAAGATTGGCAAATTTTCCGTAAAAATTTATGGTCCCGTGTTGACGCCAGGAAATTTAGATTTTTAATCTAAATTTCCAAAGTTCTATAAAGGATAAAAAAATGTTTTTAATCTAAATTTCCAAAGTTCTATAAAGGATAAAAAAATGACATAAATACTCCTTTGATCTTTTCTCTTAATAATAAAGGGAAATGTTTTGACGATAAAATTTTGTTTTTATTATACTTGTGCATTTTCTCCATTATATATCCTTTTTTACACACACACACACACACACACACACATATATATATATATATATATATTGGGGCGAAAGATGTATGACAAAGTGTAAAAAGTTTTCGTGTGACCCCTTTCGTCTTTTAGAACTTCATTAGATTAAGTTTATTTACATTGATGCAACTACACATGCGCACGAAGGAAATACACTTGGAATTTTAAATTAGTTTATATATATATATGTGTGTGTGTGTGTGTGTGCGTGCGCGTGCGTGCGTGTGTGTGTGTGTTAGGTATATAATCTAGTCGATCCATTTAGATTATTTATAATTTTGGAATCTAAAGGAAATCGACGCAAATAGACTTTTAATCTAATGAAGTCCAAAAGAACGAAACGCGTCACTTCTTTTCTCCCAAATTGTTCTTGATATATAAAAATGTATACATATTTATGCATGTATAAGATGCCTCCACTAATTTACTAAAATTTTACCATACCATGATGACAAATCTTTATGCTATTATTAAGAGGAAAACATCAAAGCATTTTCTTATTACTAAATTATATAGATTTTTATCCTTTTTAGAAAGTTTGAAATTTTGGTTAATTTTTTTTTTTTTTTTTGCCTGAGAAGTGTGGCGGGGCGAACATTAACATAACCTTTTTTTATGATGAAAAATATTGATTTAGAAATTTTGGCAAAAATCAAATAATTGTCGGATTTTAATGAAACTCTCAGGACGTATTCACAAGTGAATGAAATTATTCTAGAAAAATGTTGTTATTTTTAGAAAATCTTGGTAATTTTTTTTTTTTTTACATCTGTTAACCCAACACATTTAATTTAAAAAAAAATTCAATTTTGGCCCAAAATGGATAGCGGCTCGGCTTGAGGAATCCGAGAGCCAAGTTCGAATTCCAGTCGAATCCATTACATTCACTTACGTGCTAATACTCTTGGGAAAGGTATGAATTCTTTTAACCCCCTCCCAGATATGAGTAAATAGCAGGACAGACCGGATTCTATAGCCTTGGATGGCAACTGGTCTATCGCAGAAAGAAATGGCAACCTACTGCGGGAAAAAATATACCTCGTCAGTCATGTATCGAAAGATACATGATTGCCTAAACGTGTATCACGCATAGCACATACCTGACTGAATGTTTGTATTAGTTAAATGCAGAACTCCATGCAGAATTTAAATCATCATTTTATTTCTTTTTGTATAACAGAAATACCAGTTACCGAATATCTTCTTTGATCTGTAAATAAATAATGCAATAAAAATAAGACATTATTTAATTAGAAAAGCTTTTAATTGCAATTGTCAATAAGATAGATTATGGACACTATTGTCTTAAGAAAAATATTTTTTCAATGTATAATGAATTTTTACAAGAATTATTTACATTTTTAAAATATATTATTTGAATTAATTCATGAATTTTAATTTCTTTTAAATTCTGCATTACTTTGTCTTCTTTGGCTGGTGTTGTTTTTAAGTAAAAACTATATTTACTAATCATAAATGGAAAACTTTAGTACAAATCATCAAATACCAATATTTTTCAAATATTTTATTTTTTATGTGTATAAACGTACCGATTTTTTTAGATACGGACGTCCATACACGACATTATCAGCGATAACTATAATAAATTTAAAGCCAAGGTATCTAAACTTCAGTAAAACATTAGATTCCGGACAATATTTTTTTGAGTTTTAAGATTACTGAGTACTTAAAAATTATATAAAAAAAAATTTGCTTACGTTATATTACTCAATTATTTTTACAGATATATCCACCGTAGAAAAACATTAAAAGAAATTCCATCTGACATTCAACTTGCTAACATGTCTAGACCTTAAATAGACAGCTACCACTGTGTTAAAAATGCATTTCTGCGATATTTTAAACATAAAATAAGTAATATTTGTTCCAAAACAGATTAATTAAAGTTTAAATTAGCTAATGTTACTCAAACAGCGTTTAGCAAAGTATATTTTATTTTCGGAAGATTTTTTAATAAAGAGAATTACATTCTGATGGAAGATGGTTAAAAAATGGCGCTAAAATCAACAATTTCAAAACGGAAACATCATCCAGTCAATTTAAATTAGTTTTTGAAATACAGAAAATTATTTTGCTTATTGGAGTTTGTGAATTTAATCTATTAGCTTAAAATTAAAATAAAAGCTTCAAGAAACATTATATATATAAAAGAAAGAGGTTATAGTGGTTCCAACGAGAGAAAAGTGTGTATATTAAAAAGAAGAGAAGAGAGGTACCACGAAAGTTTAAGGTTGTAATGTGGATTTTTTTAAAGAAAATATTATGCTTTATTTTCCATAATTTTACTACACGTGTTTCTGGTCTCGTGACCGTCTTCAGGTAAAAGGTGGAGATTTCCACATATTATTAAAAATAATTAATTTTTTCCTTATGTTTTTCGATGTTAAACATTCTCGATATGAGACATTCAGTTTTTGTGTTAGTAATCCGAATGTCTTTTTTGAATTGGCAGTCTGTCAATTCAAAAAAGAGATTCGGATTATTCATCTTAATTTTAAAAGAATTAAGTAGTTTTGAATATATTAATAGTCTTACGATCTATCTATCTCTCTCTGTCTATATATATATATCTTTCTCTCTCTACACATATATATATATATATATATATATATATATATATATATATATATATGAAAAAATATAGTCTTAAGGTGTTCTATATTTATGAAATAAAGTGCTCAATATCAGAGATAGAGTGTGTGGAAATATAAAAGTGAACGTAGAAGTCAACATTTAGTGGCGACAGGCTATTTCATGCTAGACACAATTATAGCATGAAACAGCCTGTCGCCTCTAAATGTTGACTTCTACGTTCACTTATATATATATATATATATATATATATATATATATAT
>OZ010602.1:627500-635000 GCA_963932145.1 Acanthosepion lycidas | reverse complement strand
AAGAGAGAGAGGGGGGAAGAGGGGGTAGAGAGAGAGATAGAGGCTCACTTCATTCCTTTTAATTGAAACATGTGCAAGGATGAAGAAGAGACTCGAGGCGACGGAGATATGGTTCTACAGAAGGATGCTAAGGATATCATGAACCGAGCGTGAGAACAACGATGAGGTTTTGGAGAGAATGCAAACAAGGAGGAAACTTATGCTTAACATCAGGAAGAGGCAGCTGAAATTTCTGGGAGACGTAATGAGAAAAGAGGGCTTGGAGAATCTGATACTCACAGGTCGAATAGAGGGAAAAAGAGACTAGGGAAAGCAACACATGACATACCTAGTGAGCTTAAGCAAGTGAATGACAGAACAGGGCCTGAGGGAAGTAGCAAAGGGACATATTGAGAGCTACACGGGATAGGGGGAAGTGGAGAGCCATGATCGCCTACGTTCTGAAGGGTCATGGCACATAAAAAGAAACAAAGAATATCATGGCCATCACAACCACATCACATGGCAGCCTTCAACGATTCCTTGGTGTTATTTTGCCACTGTTTTTAACGATGACCTGACATAATAGTAGAAGGGAATTCAAATCAGGAAAGCTTGGATGCCACATGTTGGGGGAGGTTGTGTTAGGATCGTGAAGTTTCTTGACAGCCATTCTTGCTTCACGTGAACCATGTGGGAGATTAAAGAATTCTGCTGAAACACTTGCGGCCACCCCTTAAACCGATTCATTGTGTCTAGCATCAAGATGTGGGTGGGGCATTGACATGGATGCACTTACTGAAGAAGTGTAGCTGTATGAAATAGTCTTTGTTGTTCATAACCACGAGAACAATCAAAAGTGACGTGAAATTGGAATGTATCACCGTAGGTAGCACCGTACGGATCGCCTAGATGCTGTTCGTCCCGTTCATCTGACCACTTTCAAGAAACTGTTTTTTTTTTCCAGGTCGCAGTGAGAGGCGATGTACGCCGCTACAATAGAGTGCTTTATATCTCTTCTGTGAGATTGGAAGCTTCGGTGTAAAATGAAAACGTCATTAAAATATCAACATTTGGCGCATATCACATAACATTACAATAGTATGTTTTCCATTCATCGGCTTTTCGTAAATACTTGGTGCACGCTGTATTTTTTGCATTTTTGGTGCACCCTCATTTTGCTCTGCTTAGTCTATTGAGCACTTTTACGTGTTTGCTTAACTTACTCTGTCGGTAGTTTGTTTTCTTTTAACTGATTATTTTCGACCGTCATGAATGTCTTTTGTCTTTTCTTTTTTTACTGAATTTTTTCCCTGATAGAGGTTTGTCTAAATATATTTATGTAACACGAGGAAAAGTAGAAAAATCAGGCGTGGCTGACCACATATGGAGAGAAAATGGAAATCACCACCCTCTGTGGGATCAGGTTGAAAACATAGACAAAGAACACCATTGGAAAATTCGTAAACTTATCACCACTTATGTTAGGCCACAAAAATCTCCTGAGCCGACCAAGCATAGAAATGAACCAGTAATAAGGAGTGCCAGAGCAATAATAACGAAAATTGCAATATGAGCTCTGGTAAAAAAACATGCACGATAACATCAAAAATTGCAATATGAGAACCTAAAAAATGTTTGCTGAAGTCATCAGGTTTATAATACCCAGAAATTCATACCCGGATGTCCTCAAGGACACATGGGACAGTGGATAAAGGCGTTGGTTAGATCCAGTGACAGGACCCAAAGAGTGTGATTTCAATACCTGAGAACTTGGAAAGTGGAATTAACAGGAGATAAGTGATAACTGACATCTATGGCACGTGGAACTAGAACAGTCTACCCCAGCGAGCGAAATAGAGTTCAGTTCGATATTCCAACCACCTGAAGACGGACGGACAAAGGACGAAACGTTGTGATAAATATGGCAACAAAGATGAGGTATTAAAATAATGCATAAGCATTACTCTTCAAGTGTGACTTGAGTTCTCCGAGCCGCTAGCGTATTTCGTATGGAGAAAGATGTTAAAATCCCTTTCCTTTCTGTTGTGATGGCCTAGGGGTAAAATATTTGACTGATGTCAAATTAGACGGGTTTCGTTCCCGGCTTGAAGCAAAATTTCTGTGGATGACTATATATGCGAAACTGTCTGTGGATGACTATATGTGCTTCTGGAAATCCGGTTAAAAAACAGCGGCTTTTACTGCTATTAAACATTACTCTTCAAATATGAATTAAGTTCTCCGAGCTGCTGGTGTATTTAGTATACAGAAAGACGTTAAAATTTCATTCCTATCTACCGTGCGACCCTTAGGTTAAATCAGTCGGATTTCTATCCCGGCTTGAAGCAATCGGTGACACTGAGGAACTGTGATACAGCGAAACAGTCTGTCTGTGGATGACTATATATGCTAGCGAAAGGGGTTTTAAAAACCAACGGCTCCTACTGCTATTAAGCATTACACTTCTAGTATGAATTGAGTTTACCGGCGTATTTCGTATAAAGAAAGACATTAAAATTACTTTCATTTCTGCCATGCGACGATGGCCTAGGGGTAAGATTTCTGTCTGATGACAAATCAGCAGGGTTGAAGAAATCAGACGCTTAGACACATTGAGAAGCTGTGATATAGCGAAACAGTCTGTCTGTGGATGACTACACACACACACACACACACACATATATATATATATATAGTTGGATTGATGTGTGGTTGTGACACTGGTGATACAGTGTTTGGCTGACGATCGAAGTTCACATCACTGCAACTAAATATGTTAGCTCTATCACTGATATTGAGACGTTTTCCAATAATTACCGCCCATATAATATATATATATATATATATATAAAGAAATATAGTCTTAAGGTGCGCTATATTTATGGAATAAAGTGCTCAATATCAGAGATAGAGCGTGTGTAAATATAAAAGTGAACAGAGAAGTCAACACTTAGAGACGACAGTCTGTTTCAAGCTATATGCAATCGTCAGGCCTGACGATTGCATATAGCATGAAACAAACTATCGCCTCTAAGTGTTGACTTCTATGTTCACTTTTATATATATATATATATATATATATATATATATATATATATATATATATATATATATATATATATGTATGTATAATATGTATATATATGTATATATATATGTGTGTGTGGTTTATATACATATTATTTATATGTTATATATGTGCGATACTTATTGGAAAGCGCTCAATATCAGCGATAGAGCTAACATATTTGGTTGGATTGATGTGAGTTTGTGACCCTGTGTTCCACAATTTTGACATAAATAGATTCAAATTTTAAAAAAATAAATCAGTTTGTCTGAGGATCGCAAAAGCATGAAAACCTGTGTTACAAACTCACACCCATACAACTAAGTATATATATATATATATATATATATATATATATATATATATATATATATATATGTTTTGGTAAAAGGACTGACAAGGTACTTCGATTGACCTTTTTATTTAATTTTTCTTGTCTTCGTGCAAGTGTTTTCCTTTCTGGACACATATATATATATATATATATATATATATATATATATATATATATATATATATATATCACCCATGTAGTTGGTGTTAATGAAACAGTGCTCGATTTAATATAACAGAGCTATTAATTATATAGTAACAAACAATATCTCTGTACAATGCAATCTTCAGGTGATGAGTATGGACTGATCGCTACGCAATTTAATTATTATATATTTGGTTATCACAATGTTGGAGTGGTTACATATTTTGCTGGGATTACAGTTTTTTTTATTTTAAAATTATATTTGGCAATGAAAACAAATGTTAAAAAAATAAAAGAAAACACTTTAAATGATTCATTTTCTAAAAATTAAAAAAAATTAATTAAAGGGAGATTACGTGTTCTTATTTAAAAACAAAAACTGAATTTATGTATTTATATTCAAAATAAATGATAATTTACATTAAAAAAATAAACTGTAATTTACATTAAAAATTAAAAAATTGAAAATTAAAAATTAAAAAATTAATATAGATCAACGTATTTAAGCAGATATTTATTTTTATGCCTACATGTAACCATCAATTCAGTTCTCTTGTTTAATAAGGGTTATTTAAGCATTTTAATTTTCAAAAAGACATAAGTTACATTTATTTTCTTTAGCGCTATAAGCTTTAGCTCTAGATATAATTTCGCAGTTGATCGATGGTGAAATTCCGTCATTTTTTAATTTCCAGAAATATTTGGAGTGAGCAGTACTGTTTTTGTATTTCAAGTTACTTAAGATCATTTGATGGTGCTAAAAACAAACTTTTCAAGGATTTTCTGTGGAACCAAAATAATATTTAACATCATTACCGGAATATAAGCTTGCTCGGTATACAATATTATCGGTCATACATTGACCGTTTAAGGGACAGATCGTATTTTTCGGCAGTTGTATTTATTTTTAGAAGAACTTATATTGCCTTTGTTGGCAATATGTTTGTTTAATATAATGTTATTATGATGGGAGATGGATGTGTCTATGTTATTAACGTAGCTATAAGTGATCTTTACATTATTTTTGTTAAAAATATTTTTTAGTTTTGATGAATGGTTAAAGTATTTATGAATTAAATTTGAGAAAATTCTTCCGATATTAGTTTGAACATTACAGTGGATTAAACCATATAGTGTTGCGTTTAAAGTATTTTTGCTTATTTTTTCTTTCTTTGTTTATTCCTAAATACACTAAATTTACTTTATGATTGCTTTGTTCTAAAGTCTTTATATATTTAATTTTAGATATATCAAATATTTCCTTATTACTGAAGTTGATGATTAATCTCATTCCGCTGACTTATGTAAATTATTTAGAATTTTGTGGTGGTTTGTTTCTTGACTAACATATCTATGGTTATATAGATCCTTTGCGCATGATTTATAATAACCATTATTCAAATCTCAGGTTATATCGAGAAATTGATCACTTTAGCATTAGTGATGGTGGTAATATTTAGTTTAGTTTATTTAGTTTAACAAAAACTCAGTTATAATAATAGAATTCCAACAAGTTCGCATACCACCGCTGAATCATACGCTCCTACAAAAATACAAAATTCCGGGTTACTTCTTTTGGTCCGCGGATAACCATTATGGAATTGTATAGGTCTTTGTGTCTGAATTATGATATTTATTTTCGTGATCACAAATAGGACAAGAGATTTATAGGCGACATTATCAGATTCTCAATGATGGATGGGTAAATGTCACAAATATCGCATTGGATGAATGTACATTCATTATTCCTTTTTATATTATTAAACCATTATATTGTTTCAGCTGCTTAATTCCCAAATCATTTAATCTTCTCAAAAGAAAGAATTACGTGATCTTCAATCATATATATATATATATATATATATATATATATATATATATATATATATGTATAATGCTGGCGTTAATGCGTGTATATATATATATATATATATATATATATATATAAACATATCACACATATAGCATAAAATATATATAAATATATCACACATATAGCATAAAATATAAATGTATCACAAATATGAATATAAATATATCACATATAGCGATGGTGTTTATATATATATATATATATATATATATATATATATATATATATATATATATATATATATTTATATATAATAGCAATTTATGAGTGATAGGGATAATTCCAGGGCGGATAGCGCTCAATGTAAATTACAGGGCATTATGATAATAATAAATCAAGAAAAAATTATATATATATATATATATATATATATATATATATATATATATATATATATATATATATATATTACAATGAATCAGTCATACGAAAAGTAGATTAGTAAAGTTAATGATATAAAATGGGTAAATCACTTCGCTAACAAAATTTTAAAGGTGCATTAACCTACAAATCAGTCGATGAATTTTTTAAATATTATAACTGTATAAGGTCTTTCTTTAATACGCAAGTATTTTCGACTGTACATCCAGTCATCTTCAGGCATGGAAATTATTTCGTTTTTGGTAAAATTCAAGTAGCATCAGAGACGAAAAAATATAATCCGGAATGAAATATGATTTTTTTTTTCTGAAATGTGTTATTGATAACGGATACAAATTTTTGGAGCGTGCAATCGCATCGCTATTTGATATATATATATATATATATATATATATATATATATATATATATATATATATATATATATATATATTCCACAAAAGAAATTACCTACCTTAATAATTAGTTTCTATTGTCTCAATCGAAATAGTTGCATTGCCTGCACACTGACTCAAAAAGTGCCGCTCTCATTACGCATAATGTTCATGTCTCAAATATTCAGCTGTCACCACGAATACGTATTTGTCCATCTATAGATGATAGCTATGAGTCTCTCTCTTACTCTCTCTCTCGCTCTCTCTCTCTCTCTCTCTCTCTATATATATATATATATATATATATATATATATATATATATATAAATATGTATGTATAGTGAGAACGAGAATAATCTAAATTCTAACGTTTACACCATTAATTCCAAAGAGGGCTCAATACCAAGAGTATAGCAATAATTATTTATTATAGATTTTTACAATAGCTGTTAAACATAGCGTCAGGCTAGACTCTTTCAAACGTCCAGCTTCCCAAAGAATACTAGGATACAGACAAAGGAATTCTAACTACGACACAGACACCGCATTGGTTCTTGAAAATGACTGCGAAAGTCGACTGTACTTGAAATCTGAGCTTCAGGAAGATTCTTCACAATTTCGAGTGCAATGCTCAACACCTTATCCGAAAAATGAAATAAATTAAAAAAAAAACAGACAAATCTTTTCAGTTCTTTTAATCAAACTTGATATATATATATATATATATATATATATATATATATATATATATATATATATATATATATATATATATATATAATGATATTATTTGGTAATCCGTATGGATAATTCCAAAGAGAGAACTCAATGAATAACAGAAAAAATAATTATTATTATGAAAACAGAGACTTTAAAAGATCATGGTAATATTTTATTTCATTAAACCGTTACTAGTATCGGTTTTAATGAAATAAAATATTACCATGATCTTTTAAAGTCTCTGTTTTCATACTTTTTTCTTATAAGTAAAATCGATAAAATTCTTCACATTTACAAATCTGTACACAGAATATTATTCTCTTTATTAAAAAAAAAGTGTTTCAAAAATAGAATATATTTTTCTGAAGCTTTATTTGTGAAAAATGAGCTGAATTAAAGATTAGTTAATCTGTAATCTTAAATATTTTAAGCATTCTAATATTTTATTGGATTTTAAGGAGGCCAACCTTGGCTTTATAATCTGACGATTGTTGAAGAATCTTAATAAATTTAAAATTTATTATTTTTTGATAGAAACGTTCGTATTTATAAAATTCGACACGTTTATATAGAGATAAATATATTCAAAATTCTTTTTAAAATCCTTGGGTTATTGAACTGTCGT
>OZ010602.1:582500-622500 GCA_963932145.1 Acanthosepion lycidas | reverse complement strand
GAAGTATTTGCGTGTTTGCGTACTTGGGGTTGTGTGTGGGTGCATGAGTGTCCACTACACACACACTCACACACACTCACACACACATACACACACACACGCTTTTTTGTGCGCGTGTCTTATGTCATACACAGGATTTCTTAACTGGTGTTACGTGTTTGCATTAAAATTATATAATCATGTCCCACCCATCCCCACCAGCTTTGCTTTTTCTTATTACACGAATTTGTGTATGAGTTGTGGCGGGGGTAGGGGGTATTAACTCAAATATGGAAATCATTTTAGACTTGGCATAATTAAGATAATGAAATTCTTGGGACTCTTTTACGTGTCAAAGCAAATTTTGAGAGCAAAAAGCTGTTTTAGTCTAATTCCTGTAGCACTTTAATCTTCAGTATTTGCATGTGTTTTGGCGGGGGTGGGGGCACTGGATCAATTCGGCATGTGTGCAGATGGAGGAAATGCATATCGATATTATTCAAAATTCGATTTTACACGACCAAACAAACTTGTGGGTCCCACATGAACGGAGCAAGGGTGGTGGTGGGAGCCATATTTTTAAATATTTGACAGATTCATAATATATATATATATATATATATATATATATATATATATATATATATATATATATATATATATATATATATATATGTATGTATGTGCGTGTGTGTGTGTATAAAATGTAAATGTGGACACTGGAGTGAGCACCAAGGGCCGGTAATCTGCTTCATATTTGAACATAATCTTCTGGTCATATATAAAAATATAGACACACACACACACACACATATATATATATATATATAATAATATATTTGACAAATTGTCTAGAAGAAAGACAACTCTGAATCCAAAACCTGCGGAGGGTCGTTTTGGGGATCTTGTGGCACGTAGTGCACCAGGTCTCTGAATTCGGCCCTTCAAAAAGTGTGGATGGTCCTGCATGAAACCTTCACCACTATACTCAAATCATATGTGCTGGTGTCTGTCGGTTCCTAGGAACTGAGTTGCTTGACCCTCATGCGTTGAATACGACGGGAAAGTCCAGTATATATGTTGGATTTTCCCGTCGTATTCAACGTATGAGGGTCATATGAGGGTCGTATATATATATATATATATATATATATATATATATATATATATATATATATATATATATATATATATATATATTAGGCCGGCCTGACGATTGCTTCCAGCATGAAACACCCTGTCGTTCACTTTTATATTTATATTTACATATGCTCTATCTCTAATATTGAGCACTTTATCCCTTAAATATAGCACACCTTAAAACTATATTTCTTCATATATATATATATATATATGTGTGTGTGTGTGTGTGTGTGTGTGTGTGTGTGTGTGTGTGTGTGCGCGCGCAGATAAGTAGAAAAATAGGATAGAACATGTTAGGCAAATAATCCAGAGTTCTTTAGTATTTTTGTTTTAATTTTCGCTTGAGGATGAAACAGGGCTTGATACTTTAACTCAATTTAATTTTAATAATTATATTGAGATTTTCGGCTCTCGTTTTTGAAACATGAGAACTCTTATGTAGCGAAGGAATCATATTTTTTTTTAAATAATTATAACATATATATATATATATATATATATATATATATATCCGTGAAAGTATCTTTAACTATGAAACATAAAGAATAAAAGATTTAAACCCCACAACGAAAAATAAAAATTCACGTGGTAAGCAAGAAAGTGTGGATATTTTTTTCGCGAATCATATGACTAAGATGACGAACAAAAATACCTCTCGTCCTTCAAAAATACAATATCGACTATAAGTAAGATTTATTTTTTATTTTTGTCTTGGTTCTTTAAAATGTTAGCGTAACGGTAAAACAGAACTCGTTGTATATGGATTTTTTTTTACAGGAAACAGACAGACAGCTTAAGAAACACAACTTTCTGTCAGTCATTCTAATATTTTTAATATTTTAATGAGACTCTTGTCTTGTGAGATTAAAATAAAAATTTTCATTAAAAAGAAATTTTCATTGTAACTTTATGGAAACTTTAGTCATGATTTAATTTTTTTCTGATTTTGTTAAAAACACGACAAGAAAAATATTAAAAATAAATATATTAAATATTAAAATTAAATGTTCTCTTAAGAGTTTGTGTATGAGATTTCGATTAAAAATATCTTGCCTTATATATCTCTCTGTCTCTCTGTCTCTCTCTCTGTGTATGTATGTCTCTCTCTCTCTTACACACACACACGCTCTCTCTCTCTCTCTCTCTCTCTCTGTATATATATATATATATATATATATATATATATATAGATGAATAGATAGATAGAAAGAGGGAGAGAAAGAGTTTGGATATAGAAGTCAACACAGCATGGTGACAAACAGTTTCACGCTTCAGGTGATCATCAGACTCTGTCTAGAAAGCAATATAATCGCGCAAATGGATTTTACACACAAAATAATAGTTTTAGTCTTAGTCCTATTCATTTAAAAAAAATTCTTTTTGAATTATACAAATTTTTATACAGTCTCCTTTGCGTCTGAATGCGCACGCGCGTATGTGTATGTGTGTTTGTGAGAGAGTGATGGGAGGAGTGAATTATTATATAGCATATGGAAGCAGAAAATAGATATAAAAGAGTAGGAGGGACTGATTTGGTTGTGGTGATAAATGGAGATAAATGCTGCACAACACAAGTAATACTACATATTTATTTAACATATACAGATCGATATTCTGCGTCCAGACTAAGAGGCAAGAGAAATTATAACTTTTAACGATTACTACTAATACTACTACACCTTCTGCTATTACTACTACTACTGCTACTAGTAATAATAATAATAATAATGTGACCGGTATATACACTTATTAGACGATGGGTTCATACATTTGTACCCCAGTGGCATTTTGTTGGCGTACTGCTTTTTCGATAATAATAATAATAATAATAATAATAATAATAATCACGATCAAATTTTTAAAAATAAACAAATATTCTTTCCAACTGTATTAATTATCCTAAATTCGTTGCGTTGGGGCTGAAAGTTGTTGCCATGATTGACGTGCAAACAATGTATTTTGATAAATTTTTTGAAGATTTTCAAATGCACATTACAATCTACATGGACTATGTCAATAAGGAAGCACATTATTATTATTATTATTATTATTATTATTATTATTATTATTATTATTATTATTTCCTTTGATTTCTGGTGTGTATTCATTTCTTTCCGGAATAATATATATATAATAATATAATTTTCTAATAAAAATAATGACTATAATTGTTTTTACTCACGGTTACACAGATAGAACCTGTAACAAATTTATGGTACCTTACAATACACATAGAGAGAACAATTAAAGCTAATCGCCCTAACATCGTTATTAGAGACCGTAAAGACAAACTGTGCCTTCTTATTGACATGGCAGTCCCAGCAGACTGCAATATATCTTTGAAGATCTTCAAAAAAACTATCAAAATACAAGGACCTTGAGATCGAAATCACAAAAATGTGGCACATGAAGACATTACAAATTCTAGTTGTAGTTGGAACCCTCGGATTGATTGGAATTCCAATAGACTCATTGAAGGAATTCCTGGTTGCCCTTGCTTTAAAGATACAAAAATTATACTCCCAAGTACATGCCACACCTTAAGAAGGATTTTATCTATGTGAAATATGTGCGATTTTTTTTTTCTTAAAACTGCTCAGCGGAAAAGGTCATGATGCCATTTCTGGCCTTAGGTCTCTGGTCGGGATCCGGAAAGAAATGAATACACACCAGAAACCAAAGGAAATAATAATAATAATAATAATAATAATAATAATAATAATAATAATGTGCTTCCTTATTGACATAGTCCATGTAGATTGTAATGTGCATTTGAAAATCTTCAAAAAATCTATCAAAATACAAGGATCTTGAAGCGGAAATCTCAAAAATTGGTATATGAGGACATTAACAATTCCAGTCATAGTTGGAGCCACCGGATTGATTGGAAGCAATTCCAATAGCCTCATTGAAATGGTTTCCTGGTAAGCCATGCCTTAGAGAAATACAAAAATTCTACTCACACGTACAGCTCACATAGAACGAAGAGCTTTATCTATGTTAAATGTGTGTGAGCTTAGGTTTTTTTTTATTTTTTTAATGTTCAGTGGAAAATGTCATGAAGCTATTTCTGACCTTAGGTCTCTGGTTGGGACCCGGAAGGAAATGAGTATACAACAGAAATTTAAGGAAATAATAATAATAATAATAATAATAATAATAATAATAATAATAATAATAATAATAATAATACTAAAATGCCTTGATGCTATACCAGGCATGGTTGTCATGCTTCTGATTGAAGGTGTAAACATAGCGTAATTTCCCATGTATAATACGATTTTTTTTCTAAAGAAATAATAAGCAAAATCATGGGTGCGTGTTATGCACAGCTACAAAAATATCTTTAAAAAATTGCCATTTCATAGGTGGATTTCAGTTGCGAAATCACCCCAAACATACGACAATTTGGCACTAACATTCGGCGATTGTGACCCCATAAGGATATCAAATAAAATCATATGTACCTAACAATACTTACAAATGTAAAATAAAATAAGAATTATCATAAAACTAAATTAGAATATTATTATTCTATGTTTAGAACCATTTTTTAATAAGAGTAGGAAACGCTGGCCGTAATGAAATTGGAGAGGTACAATTTATAGGGTTTCATTACCAAACAAGAAGTACGTACTATGCATGAGTAGAAGCATTTTCTCACACTTTCAACACAATTTTAGGGGTGCGTATTATGAATGAAGGCGTATTATAGATGTGGAATTACGGTACTTTGTGTTGGTGAATTAAAATGAACTACAATAAATATCCCGTTCACTACCAAAAGATTTGTTTGTAATTTACCTAACCATAAGCAGTTGGGTCTGTTCCCGAGGACTGACAACCTGTGCATCTCTTTTCATAAGACCGCATAATGGGAAAACATCATGGTCGTCGCGTGCTGGGAGTTTTATTGTTGTTATCTATTTTTGAAGCTTGAACGATGCAACGGCCAAAGTGAAACATTTAAGTATTTGGGAAGCACATCTGCAATCATAAATGAAAAGGATTAACCAATCTGAAGTCATTTTTAACTGGACCCCACCTGCAAGGTTAGGTGCAGCTTTTATTAAAAACTGTCACAATATTGTGAACATTTGGCTGTGATGCATGTGCCTGGTGTAACCTTTTCAAACTCGGTGTCATCATAGATACAATTGGGTTGCGTATATTTCTACCCGAGCGTCACTTTATTGGCGTGCTTGTCTTTCACTCAATAATAATAATAATAACATTAATAATAACATTTTTTAATAATATTAATATGATAATATTAATAATGATAATAATAATATTATTATTATTAATAATAATAATAATAATAATAATAATAATAATAAAAGTCCAGCCTACCCCATAAAATTTGATAAGTATCTGTCGTTGGCGACGGAAAATTGAACATTTGTGGAAAGTCACTTGTGCCATGCTCCGAAGTTGTAAGAAATGGTAAATGTAGCATCTTTGAATGATACTTTTCCTGTAGTTTGATATGATTCTAAATCCTTTTGACTCAAGTTAATTCCTTTCTTTTCAGTTCCCTTTTCTCTCCTCCTTTTTTTTTTTTTTTTTTTTGTTTTAACTTGCATTTCAATTTTTAAGCGTCCCCCACGACCTTAAGCGGACATCCGTGTCCATTTTTCTCTTTTTTTTTAAATTCTTTCTCTTACCCTAGGCATCCCATATCTCTGTCGGTGCGTGTATATGTACATGTTTGCTAATATCTCTCTCTTTCTCTCTCTCTCTCTCTCTCTCTCTCTCTCTATCTATATATATATATATATATATATATATATATATATATATAGAATGTACATGTGTATGTATCCGCATTGACAGGGATCATATTGTATTATATTTGTTTTTTTTCATGGCTACAGGTGTAATTTTCCTACAATGCTCTGCCCTTTGACTATCATCTCTTTGAGTGAAAATTTAAAAACATATCTTTTAGCGGCTAGTAGGTTGACCGGAAAAGTATAACTTTTATTCCCTTGCTCCTACCCCTTTGTTGAATGAATTCTTTGATATTCCCCCCTACCAATCTGTAGTATAAGTCCAGCCTACCCCATAAAATTTGATAAGTATCTGTCGTTGGCGACGGAAAATTGAACATTTGTGGAAAGTCACTAGTACCATGCAATTCACCTTCTTTCTTTTTTTTTTATAGCTATATACTAAAATCTAATTATCCCTCTTGGAGTGGTCACTCGGACTTATACTAAGTTAAAACTTAGTATTGTCTACCCCACTGAATACCATACACTGTTATGAACTATTCTAACTTCGATATATTAATAAACCCACAATCTCATTGTCTGGGCGTGCTCTTGGACCCTTCTTTGAGACTCGTCCTAAAGCTGGTAACCTAAACATAATTACCCCTTGGCAGTCAAGGTTAAAACGCATCTTTACCAATTTCAATGAATACGAATAATATTTCATCCCGGATCGGCCGTCAACCGGGACAACAAGGGCCGCGTCCCTCAGAGAGGAACCAGTCTGAGGTCGAAAAGTCTGTCACTGGAACAAACTCTTCCACACACGAAGAGACACTAGGTCACCAAACCCGGATTATCGCCAACCTTGGACCAAGTGTCTCAATGCCAAATCGACTAGTAAAAATGAAACGAATGAAATGGAACCGCGAAGAGTATCGAGAAGTCATGACATCCTTCTTTACTGCACTCGAAAACCCAGCAAAGAACACCACCAATCAAACATACCAAATATGGAGAAGTATGATGGGAAATGATATAAGACCTAACCTCAATCCAAACATGCTTGCCAATGTCCGTAGGGATATCATGCGAAACAACAGACTCTCAAAGGCAGAAATAGATAAGATAAAATTACATATAAGACAAAATACTATGACCTGTCACTCAAACTCTTTTGAGACGAATGTTAAAATAAAGAATGCGACAGAGGATGAGGTGGACGCTAAAGCGAATGAAATACGAAATAATCTTCCAGGAAATGAAACCGAAGATTCTACCTTAGATACAACCTGTAGTCCTCCAGAAATTGTCGCTGACGATCACTCCAGGTACATTAAGTTAGAATTCCTTGAAAACCTCGAAGCTGAAATCACCGAAGCGAAAAATGACGTCATCCAAGTACTCAGCAGAGTAACTTTCATACAATTGTTAGACAGAGACCAGCTCCCGAAAATCCATATGACGAATTCCAACAAGCACATCGTGAAAATATACAATGCTGCCCTGGAAACACTGTTAACAGATAAACCACCGGGAAACATCACAGAAGTTAACAACGTCATATACGCAACAGCTCTAGCAGCGACTCGGAAGCTTGGGGTCAAGACAATAAATAAAATTAACAGACACAGAGAACCAGCTTGGAAAACCAAACTGATACGAGAAATAAAACAAATCAGATGTGAGCTTTCTATATTAGATGAGCTCACCAGAAACCCTAATATTTCCACACATAAACCCAAAAAGATCAAGCGGAAATATAGCATTAAATCCCTAATTGATATTCCATCAATCAAGGAAATGCTGAAACAGAAACTTCAGCTAAAGGCACAGAGAACAAGACGATACGAAAAAACGTCGTAGGTTCTATCGCCAAAATAAAATATAGAAATTTTACAGGGAAATTGGAAAAACACCTATACATGTCGAAACGCCACCATCGATTGATAATGTACAGACATTTTGGGAAAATATTTGGAGCAGCCCAAAGGAATATAACCCAAATGCAGAATGGATACGACGTGAAGAAGAACGACTGCTGGATACACCTCTGGAAGAATGGGAAAATATATCCACAGATGATGTTAGGCAAGCTCTAACGAAATCCCAAAAATGGAAATCCCCAGGAAATGACAAGTTGCCCAATTTCTGGCTGTATCATCTCTCATCTACCCATGAAATTCTTGCAAAAACATTATCAACGCTTGTAAATAATCCCAATAAAATCCCGGAATGGGTTACTGAAGGTATTACATACCTCATACCAAAAACAACTGAAACAGACGACCCGAAAAATTATAGACCGATAACATGTCTCTCCACAACGTATAAGTTGATCACGTCTGTACTGACGAACCGTACTTATTCCTTTTTCGAAACAAACAGCATTCTCCCGCTGGAACAGAAGAGATGCAGAAGAGGTTCATATGGCTGTAAAGATCAACTTCTGATAAATAAAATGATCCTGGAAAATTTCAGGAGACGACGTAGAAATCTCAGTGCAGCGTGGATTGATTATCGTAAAGCCTTTGATAGTGTTCCACATTCTTGGATCCTTAAGACTTTGGAAATATACAAATTCTCCCCTGTGGTATTAAATTTCCTTAAGCACAGCATGGGAATGTGGAACACCAAACTATACCTTAGTCACACCGGGGACACTGCCATATCCAACCGTCTGAATATCCGACGTGGAATCTTTCAAGGAGACTCTCTGTCACCCCTTCTGTTTTGTTTATCCTTAATGCCTCTTACACATGAACTGAACAACAGTAGCTATGGTTACAAAATAAATAAGAAAATATTCAATCGCCTACTCTACATGGATGATCTCAAACTCTTTGCCAAAGACGACAATGAGTTGAAAGGCCTCCTCAATATTGTAAAATACTTCAGTGACGACATAGGTATGGACTTCGGATTAGATAAATGTGCAAAAGTAACATTCAAGAAAGGTAGAATTACAGAAACACCCTCAATAGATTTAGATTTTGTCACAAAGATTAGGGAATTGGAGCATGATGAAGCTTATAAGTACCTAGGAATTAGCGAAGGAGATGGCATACAACACCCCCAAATGAGGGAAAAATAAGAAGAGTACTACAGGCGTGTACGTCTGGTACTAAATACTGAACTAAACTCAAAAAATAGAATATCAGCTATAAGCACATTGGCTGTCCCAGTGGTGCAATACAGCTTTAATGTCCTTAACTGGACCATAGAATTAAGCGAATGGACGCCAAAACGAGAAATCTTCTCACTTGCTATCGCATGCATCATCCCAAAGCTGATGTTGATCGTCTGTATGTGCCCAGATCCGAAGGAGGCAGAGGATTAGTTCAACTAGAACTGTCCTACAAAACTACAACAATTGGCCTCCAAAGATACTTGGAAACTACAGAAGACTGGATGATGGTATGCGTCAGGGAACATGAAAGTAGTAAGCGTCTTTACTCCGTAATGAAAGAAGCCAACAAATTCAAAATGGAGTTTCAAATGGGCGCAGAGATGCAACTACAGCACAATACACCGGCTGAAACTGCAAAATACTTTAAAAAGACAGCAAAGACGAATGCAACCGACCAGATACAGAAGCGATGGCAAGATAAACCGCTTCATGGCCAATACTCTGCCCGTACCAAACAAGCTGATGTAGACAAAACCCGTACCCATCAGTGGCTACGCAGTGCAGGATTGAAAGCGGAAACTGAAGGTTTTATCCTTGCTGCGCAGGACCAATGCTTGCTAACTAGGAATTATGAAGCACATATACTAAAATATTGTGTCAGCCCAAAATGCAGATTCTGTGATAAATATCCAGAAATGATTGATCAACTTGTATCAGGTTGTACGATGTTGGCACCCACTGAATATAAAACTCGGCATGACAGAGTGGGCCATTATCTGCACTGGAAAATCTACGGGAAGGTAACTGAAAGAAACTGGTATGAACACCACCCAGACCCGTTTACGGAGATAGGACCTGTTACAATTCTATGGGACTACACAATACACACTGATAGAACAATCAAGGCCAACCGCCCAGATATTGTTATTAAAGACCACAAATAAAAACGGTGCCTCCTTATTGATATGGCAGTCCCTGATGATGCAATGTATCTTTGAAGATATTCAAAAAGCTGTCAAATTACAAGGACCTTGAAATAGAAATCTCGAAAATGTGGCATATGGGAACATCAACAATCCCTGTTGTAGTTGGAGCCCTAGGACTGGTTGGAAAAGATTGCAGTAGACTAATTGCAGGGATTCCTGGAAGTCCATGCCTCAAGGAGATACAAACATTGTTCTGACAAGTACAGCCCACACTTTTCGAAGGGCTTTATCTATGTAATTTCTTTTTTTTTTTTTTGTCAGTGGAAAGTGTCATGATGCCATTTCTAACCTTAGGTCCCTGGGCGGGACCCGGAAAGAAATGTGTAAACGCCAGAAATCAAAGAAAATAAAAAATAATAAAAATAATAATTGAGATAAAAGGCCTAATTATTGAAAAAAATGTTCTCGCGAGTACAACCCACACCTTAAGAAAGGCTTTATCTATGTAAATAATGTGTGTGTGTGTGTGTGTAATTGGACAGTGGAAAATATCATGATGCCATTTCTGATCTTAGGCCTCTGATTGAGACCTGGAAAGAAATGAAGACACACTAGAAATTAAACGAAATAATAATAATAATAATAATAATAATAATAATAATAATAATAATAATAATAATAATAATTGAGATAGAAGGCCTAATTATTGCAGCTCGGAATAAAAGCCTCACTGTTACATAATCAAGCATGGAACTAACCCCAAATGCAGGATCTGCGGAAAATATGACGAACTGGTAAATGAATATCCCCACAGACATAACAACGTAGCGACATATGTGCACTGAAAGATATGCAAGGATCACAAAATCGAAACCCCTGAGTGATGGTATAACCACCAACCAGACACAGTTACCCCAAATAACGATGTAACTATCCTGTAGGACATGCCAATTCTAACTGACAGGGAAATGAAAGCCAAAAAACCTGATAGTATCATAAAAGACAAGAAATTCATGAAGTGTATGCTTATTGACATAGAAGTGCCCATCTGAGAGAGAAACAACCCCGTAAATATTATCGAGAAATTGTCCAAATACAAGGACCTGGATGTCGTGATTAACAGGATGTGGGGAAATGAAGACTGAGACTGTCGTACCAATAGTAATCGGAGCACTGGGTCTCTTGAGAAAAGGAATGGACAATTTTACTAACAGTGTCCCAGATGACATCAACATGCCCAGAAAGTCGACCTACTAGGAACATCCCATATACTAAGAAAAGTGCTATCAATTAAATGACAATTCTGCTATAGGGCCTAAGGGTCATAGTTTGGACCCGGCTCTACAGGATACGAAGCAGGAAACATTACACGCAAACAACAACAACAACAATAATAATAATAATAATAATAATAATAATAATAATAATAATAATAATAATCCAAATATAAGGACTTGGAGAGTGAAGACTGAGACTGTACCAATAATAATCGGAGCTTTTGGCCTCGTGAGAAAAGGAATGGACAATTTTACTAACAGTGTCCCATGTAACATCAACATATAAGTTACCCAGAAAATCACCCTACTTGGAACCTCCCATATGCTAAGAAAAGTGCTATCAATTAAATGACAATTCTCCTATAAGACCTAAAGACCATAGTTTAGACTCGGCTCTACAGGATACGAAGCAACAACAACAACAGAGTACCTTGGAATAAGAACATCATGAAACCTGAGTAGGAGAAAATACAGACGTCATACCAAAACCTGACAGAGAAATGTACCAAGCAAAAGCATAATTTGTCCCTTTTGTAGCCGGTGAACTCGAGATTATCTGTAAAAACCTCTCTGTCTTGTAAGACACCTTGGGGATACCTGACACCATTGGGAGTGCACAGGTGGGGCAATGCTGCTTGGACCAGCTACCCAAGTATCAAGAAGACTTTTCTTGTGGTCTTAAAAACCATTGAGTCACTTGAAATTCACTTACCCTGCTTTGTGAAAAGTTACAAAAAAGTTAGGACGACACATGAAATCAATTGACAATCGACTTTACTTGTCATAGAATTGCAACAAAATAATAATAATATTAATAACAGTAACAACAACAATGGCAAAACATCACCATCAACAACAGCTCAAAGAGAAGAGTTTGGTAATGCAATTAAGAAGTGTTGGAACGGGGAGTTGGATTTTACCTGTTTTCATAGAAGCTTTGTGGCTGATAAAAAAAACGAGCATGTTGAAAAACATTGCCAACCTCGCATGCCAGAAACAGGATTGAAAAGGCGGTGTTTCTTGGTACGTCATATCAAGAAAACATCTGTGAACCGGTTGGCAGGACGCGAAGATCATATCAAAAATATTTGGACGATGAACAAAACTTCGTCGTTTTGAGACGTTCAAAAATAACCGAAATTTAAACATACAGCTGTCATAGTTAAATTGCAGCGTTTGGAAGATTGGCGGTGTATGATCTTAACTCTAGCAGTCAGAGCATTTATATAAAACTTCTCTTTCTACGTAATACATCTATAACAATCATTGTATTTATATTAAACGTGTCAATCAGTTATGTGTCATGCGTGATACACGCTTAGGCGATCATGTATCTTTCAATACATGACTGACGAGGCAGATTTTTTCCCGCAATAGGATGCCATTTCTTTCTGCGATAGACCAGTTTCTATCCAAGGTTATAGAACCCAGTCTGTCCTGCAATTTATCCATAGCTGGGTAAATGTGTACTAAATGCTAAATAAATATCTAATTAATAATTATTGTAATGTTACTTAAATAATAATAATAATAATAATAATAATAATAATAATATCCTAATACAAGGAGCTGGAGATCGAGATTAACAGGATGTAGGGAATGAAGACTGAAACTGTACAAATAGTAATCGGAGCTCTGGGCCTCGTAAGAAAAGGAATGGACAATTTTATTAACAGTGTCCTATGTAACATCAACATACAATTTGCCCAGAAAATCGCCCTACTTGGAACATCCGATATACTAAGAAAATTCCTGTCGATTAAATGAAAAGTCGCCTATAGGGCCTAAGGGGTAAAGTTTGGAGCCGGCTCTACAGGATACAAAGCAAGAAATAAAACGCACAAATAATAATAATAATAATAATAATAATAATAATAATAATAATAATAATAATAACTAGAAATGATCATGCACATACACTAAAATATTGTGTGAGCCCAAAATGCAGATTCTGTGATAAATATCCAGAAACAATTGATTATCTTGTATCAGGTTGCACGGTATTGGCACTTACTGAATATAAAACCCGGCATGACAGAGTGGGCTAATATCTGCACTGGAAAATATGCAACTTCTACGGGAAGGAAACTGGAAGAAAATGGTATGAACACCACCCAGACCCGTTTACGGAGATAGGACCTGTTACAATTCTATGGGACTACACAATACACACTGACAGAACAATCAAAGCCAACCGCCCAGACATTGTTATTAAAGACCACAAACAAAAAAAGTGCCTCCTTATTGATATGGCAGTCCCTGCTGACTGCAATGTATCGTTGAAGATATTCAAAAAGCTGTCAAAATACAAGGACCTTGAAATAGAGGTCTCGAAAATGTGGCATATGGGAACATCAACAATCCCTGTTGTAGTTGGAGCCCTCGGATTGTTTGGAAAAGATTCCAGTAGACTAATTAAAGGGATTCCTGGAAGTCCATGCCTTAAAAAAATACAAAAAATTGTTCTTACGAGTACAGACCACACCTTATGAAGGACTTTATCTATGTAAAATACGTTTTTTTTATTTTTTATTATTGTTAATTGGTCAATGGAAAATATCATGATGTCATTTCTAAGCTTAGGTCTCTGGGCAGGACCCCGAAAGAAATGTATCCATACTAGAAATGAAAGGAAATAAAATAACAATTATTATTATTATTATTACAATATCAACAGTAAACGTAATAATAAAGTGTAGATGATGATGACTACTGAATTTTATTAAGTGGTCAATGTTTTCTTTTTGTATTTTTCATCAACATACAAGAAAGCAATAAATTTAATTGCGTTAATAAAAAATAAAATGAAATGAGAAATGTCATTGTTACTTTTTTTTTGTTGCTGTTGTTAATTTGTATGGCAAAATGTGTTTCCCGCTGTCTGCCGATTTTTATAATTACTTGCTTAAATCGTTTTTATCTTGACGAAGAAATTAGATTTTCCCAGACACGCAGATTATTATTGACTTTAATCGCCTTCCCTCCAGCGTTTTTTTTTTTTTCTTTTACTAAGGACAACGCAAGGCGAAATAATGTGGAATAAAAGGATAAAGACCGTATTGCGCCAAATTTTTAATTGGATAAGTTCAGTTTGCATACAAAATCAATATTCGAAATCTTTGTTTTCATTTGAACTCAAACACAACTACCGCATCTGCCTACGCCCCAAACTTCCATGTTTTTTCAACATTTTTGGCAGAGTTATATTACAGTCGAATCCATTACATTCACTTACTTGCTAATATCTTTTAGAACGGTAAGATTCCTCTTCTTCTCCTCACCCCAGCTATGGGTAAATAGCAGGACAGACTGGGTTCTATAGCTTTTTTAACCCTGCCGCAGAAAGAAATGGCAACCTACTGCGGAAAAAAAAACTGCCTCGCCAGTCATGTATCGATAGATACATGATCGCCTAAGTGTGTATCACGCATGGCACATAACTGTCTATATATGTCTATATAATGGGCATTTAAGTAGCAGTCCGTCACTAATACAGATTTGATTAAAGAATATAAACAAGGAATACTTTATCTTTTTATAATTTTCAGTTAACTTGTCTAAATGTTTGTGGTTTGTGATTTGACACAATTGTTCAGTATTCTGGTTGTTTTCAGCGTCAAGGAAAAAAGTAAAGATGCTATTTTCTTATTTCTAAATACTCTTTTACACTCGACATTATTAGTGTTGCTTTTTGTATGTTTTAATGATGTAATTAATATACGATGAGTAAATATATATATATATATATACATATATATATATATATATATATATATATATATATATATATATATATATATATATATATATATACCCAAATGATAGAAAGAACAGTTTAAGTAAAAATCCACTATTCGTAGCATTTACTTTTTAGAAAGTGCTCAGTACAAATTACATCAATATATTATTTTTATTTTTATTATAAAAGATCATAATAAAAAACATTTTGAAATCGCTAAACACAAGAATTCATGTTTCAATACTTTGACTGTACTTCTTCAGGCGATGGTAAGTAAATAGTGATTAGATCATTTTTAAGGAAATTTGTTTTTAAATTTCATTAAAAATCATTTAGTCACTAGTTACTTACCATCGTGTGTGTATGACTGTGTATGCATGCATATATATATATATATATATATATATATATATATATATATATATATATATATATATATAAGTGAACATAGAAGTCAACACTTCATTAGAAGTCAACACTTCCTCAAGCCTGAGGATTGCATCTAGCATGAAACAGACTGTCGCCTGTACGTATTGACTTCTATGTTCACTTTTATATTTACACACGCTCTATCTCTGATATTGAGCACTTTATCCCATAAATATAGCACATATTAAGACTATATTTCTTCATATATATATATATATATATATATATATATATATATATATATATATATATATATATATGTGTGTGTGTGTGTGTGTGTGTGTGCGCGTGCGTGTGTGTGTGTATGTGCGTATAAAGATTACAGTGGCCATGTATAAATGTCTATACGTATGTGCCTATCAGTTTTCATCTGTGTGTGGCATCTGGTCCATTTGTGTTGTAGCAAACGATACTTGTCCCTGGGTGCAAAGCATCGTCTCCAACCAGAAGAACGGAGTGGGGGTTGCTATTATACACAGTCGATAACCAATTAAATTCAAACAAGAATCCGAGCCATAGATAACCTGAGAGAAGACTTAAATTTGTAATACCAAAGCAGGCAAATGCACACAATCAAATTATCAACAGCCTGTAGAAAAGATTTTAAAGTAGTTATCTTGAATCAGGTGGAATGTTAATAAAAAAAATCTGAAGGTGAAGATTTTTAACTAAAACATCTCATCTCGTCGTTATTGTTGCTGTCGTTTTTGTTATAGAATTTGTATTGTCGTTTTGACTCCTATTTGCGCAGTAAGTAGTAAATATAAGTAAATATAAGTGTAATTAAATATCAACTTTGTTATTTGCTTCGTTTAGTACAAGGTTAGAACTATAGGGCACTCAGTGAGAATGGATCGCACTACAATAACAACGGCTTGCGAAACTAACTTGTGAGCCGCTACTTAACTAATCTCTATAGGTGTCTTTTATAAAAATGATTCTTAAACGAACGAATCAGAAGAAGTCTAAACTTGTTTTTATATTTTTAAAACTTGCAATGTTTGTTTTCTTGAAAATATCTTTGTCAAAAAACAAACAAAAATCTCCCAAAAGATATTTTTCTTCTCTTTTACAGTATACTATAAGGCGAGTATTCATGACAATAACTGAATTGTGTTTCTATGACCGGGTGTTAGTCAGGGGCATTTATTATAAACGTTTTCCTCAGATTATATTTTTACTTAGTATGATAAATGCAGCCAGGCTCAACTCCTTGAAATTTCGGTTTCGTCTACCATGTTTATATATCACTAAACTTAGTATTTGCAGCAGATTATATTTAAAGTTAGAATGAAGTTTCTTTCTAAATGAACCTCTTCGACACTAGGGTGCGCTATAAAATAGTCGAATAATAATAATAATAATAATAATAATAATAAGAAGAAGAAGAAGAAGAAGAAGAAGAAGAAGAAGAAGAGGAAGAAGAAGAAGAAAAAGAAGAAGAAAAAGAAAAGTAGCAGCAATAATGCTATTTCCTTCGGGACGTAGTAACTGTGTAATTTCAGTTCACCACTGAAATATTAATCACTAGTTTTCAAAAGAAGAAAAAAAAACTACTATTGGCATTTATTGTGCTTTTTTTTTGTTTCTTCAATAATGATAATTTTGAATAACCGGCATCTGGATATCATTTAATTCGACATTTGTTAAAAAAAATGAAACTGCTTTTGCCTTTATGTTGATTTTCAAGGTAAGATTTCAATGTTCGTTTCTGTCTTCTCTAAAGCGAATAAAATTTGTTTTTTTTAAATTAAAAAAAAAAAAAAAATGACACACTTTGATCCCCACTAGTATTTAAAAGAATTTATATTCAATATTTGAGATAATCTCTTTTTTCCCAAACCAACTTTCTCTCTCACTCTGTCTCTCCCCGTCTCTTCTGTTTCTTTAAATAAATTGAATATATCACGTTTGTGATCATTTCAGTGAATGGTCAAATTATTTACGAGATGAAAGATTTTTCTCTAGGAATATTTCCAGGTTTTTTGTCTCTGTTATCATGTCCTTCACAAACTATGGATGGAACTGTCATCTCTTCTAGGTATTTATTAACTTTTTATACGAAAGATATTTTTTGTCTAACTTATTCTGATATCAATTTCCTTATCGTCTTAAATTATTAAGATTTTAATTTTGTATTTCGGAATTTTCACTTCTCAGGACTTGGAGGATTCGGAATGTTTGCTTCTGAAGAACTTGTCTTTTAAGCTTTCCGAATTAAAAAGTGCAAAAGTTGATCAAACACTGTCGGTTGCTAGACTGCAGATATTTAAAGGACATGACAGGTCGCAAAAAGCCAGGGTTCGCACTCATAATATAACATTAATTGTTCTCTCTTTTTTTCTCTCATCACCAGAAACCCATTTAGGGTACTAAATATTGTACTAAATAGAGTACTAAATATTTAAGAAAAAGTGACTTAACCCTAGGGAGTAATAATTTTACAAGTAGACGTAGAATAAATTGCAGCGAATATGAGCTGAGTATATAAAAAAAAAAAAAAAAAAAAAAAAAACTTGCTTAAGGCCTTCCTATACACTCCGCTATATTGAACCAACATAATTAATTAAAGAAAGAACATTTCTTATTTTCAGCTAAGATCACTGAAACCTGAAAAGAAAGTCAGGGTTAGAGTTAAAAGGGCGGTTGTGGTAGCAAGTAGTCTAAGTGATAGTATTAGTAGAAACATAAATGGTGGTGGCAGTAACAGTGGCAGTACTTACTAATAGTAGTGGTAGTAGTAATAGTAGTAGTGGTGTTAGTTGCTTTGCCGAAAGAAATGGAATTGTTCGTTGCAGAAAATGTTGAATTCTTTTTGTACCAAAACAAATTCTGAAAGTGGAAAAAAATTACAAAAGGAAAGAATTCTGTTTTGGTTACAAATGTCTTTTTATTTTATTTTATTTTTTTTATGATTATTTAAATTTCTGTGTTGCTTTTTTTACGGGAAGAAGCAATTTGCACCGTTGGGCGAGATACAACACAACACACATCTCCATTAAAGAATTTGTTTGGAGCGTGAAAACTTACATTTTATATGAATATCGATGCAAAAAAAAAAAAAAAAAATACACAGTTAAAATTTTATCTCTATAAAGTTTTGGAAAAAAAAGAAACAAGCAAAAAGTGAGGGATAAAAATGGAAAAAAAATACAAAAGAAACCAATAATCCCGCAATAATAAAACAATAATTCAATTATATCTATATCTATATAATATCTATATATATATATATATATATATATATATATATATATATATATATGGGTGTGTGTGTGTGTGTGAATATATACGCAGTTTGAACCGAAATGATTTTATTTACATCTGGTTGGGTGCATGAGAATCAGATTTTGGAAATTTGCTAAAACTTTCTAGAATATAAGAAGCAAAAATCGTCACGTTTCCACTCGACAGAAAGGAAGAAAAAGACTTTGGATTTGTAACGTAAGTTTTTCTTTTTTTTATCACCAGAGAGAGAGAGAGAGAGAGAGAGAGAGAGAGAGAGAGACAGGGAGAGACAGGGAGAGAGGGACAGAGAGAGACAGAGACAGATGTGAGGGAGAAAGAGACAGAGAGAGAGAGGTACATTTTAAGAATTAAGTAGCCGTAATATACACCCATACAATGTATATTATTAAAAACGTGTATATTATAAAAACATTTAATAAGGATTATTACTCACAGTAAAAGGCTTTCCGCTTTCAAAGCAAACTTCAAAACGCAAATCCCAAAACGTGTATACTTGAGCGAAACGATTGGCCACCCTGATTAGTTGTAAAAGGATAATGACGTGGTACACACACATACACGTTACACGTATATATATATATATATATATATATATATATATATATATATATATATATATATATATATATACCGTACTTTGGCAGAATATGAAGAAATGCAGGAAATATTTTCTGACAATAGTTTAAAATCTGTTAAGAATTTTAAAAATAAAGTCACGTACAGACACACAAACACACACATACACACACATACACCGATCAAATATTTCACAACCACCCGAAATTTTCGGTTATATTGGCTAAGGTTTATCTACCCGGATGTACACTCCTGTTTAAGATTTTCCTCATTACGCGAATCTGTTTGTATGCATCTGTGTATGTGTATGTGTGTGTGTGTGTGCGTGCCTGTGTATGTATGCGTGAAAAATTATGCTTGCTCTTTCCCTCCCAAGACTCTACCAATTCCTTGAAAATAAATAAATGAATGAATAAAATGAAATAAAATTGTGTGTGTATGCGTGTGTGTGCGTGTGTGTGCGTGTGTGCGTGCGTGCGTGTGTGTGTGTGTGTGCGTGTGTGTGTGTGTGTGTGTGTGCAAATATATAGAAAAATAGGAAAGAACACGTTAGGTAAATAATCCGAAGTTCTTTAGTATTTTTGTTTTTATTTTTAAAAAACAGTCTGAGTATTCCATACAGAAGTAGAGCTTAGATTAATTATTTTTTAAACAATATGATTCCTTCGCTACATAAGATTAAGAAGTTAAATTTTCGCTTGAGGATGAAACAGGGCTTGATACTTTAATTCAATTTAATTTCAATAATTATATTGAGGTTTTCGGCTCTTGTTTTTGAAGCATGTGAACTCTTATGTAGCGAAGGAATATTTTGTAAAAATAATTATATATATAAAACCGGAAACACGTCATAAACACGGTCTTAGCGAAAAAAGAAAACGTTTTGAGAACGATCAACCCACGTGAGTTTCTTAAGAAGAAAACGCCAAAACAAAATTCACACGACTCTCGAAGAAAATTATCCCAACTCTGCTTCAGAAGGTTTTTTTTTTCTGTATTTGATCTTACAGTTCAAAACCCATTTAAGATGAAGTTTCAAATGTTAATTTCCAAAATAGTACACCTACTCAGGTAGAATCACATAAAATTAAGAGACTGGCACTATATACCATATATAATAATTCTCATCTATCTATCTATCTATCTATCTATCTATCTATCTATCTATCTATCTATCTATCTATCTATCTATCCCATTCTATTCCTATCTATATATCTGTTTTTACAATATGTTCATATCTATCTATCTATCTATCTATCTATCTATCTATCTATATATATATATATATATATATATATATATATATATATATATATATATATTGTTCTTACAGTAGTAAATCTATAGTTCGATAATGATCTATAACTCGAAACACTAATAAAATAAACTGGCATTACGATTGCATTCAATAAAATCCTTTACTTCCAAATCAAAATCCATTTTGAAGAGGATTTATTGAATAAATATGAATCGAAATGTATTAAATGTTTTTATTTTTTTTTTACATTGAAAGAAATAATAAATAAATATCTTTTTAAAGTATTTCCAATATTTTTGTTTTGTATGCAAAATCGTATAAATCACAATCTGTATAATAATTACTTCTATCTTTCAACAGTTTTTAAATGTTTCTTCTTATTTCTTGAAATTTTCTTCATCGTGAGAATATAATGCTTTGTCAAATCTTGTAAAATTATTTCAATAATATTTATCTCTTTTCTCATTTGGTAACTATTTGAACCAAAAAAAAAAAAAAAGAAATAAATTCACTTACGGAAACTATCGGGATGGTGCATAATTATCAGGCATTTTTTTAGGCAGTTAATAAAAATTGCTGTTTAGTTTACTGTTTTTAAATAAAAATATTATTTTATTTTCAGGTCATTAAAATGCGTGTCGATAATTATACGTTCCGGAATAATCATTTAAAAATGTTATTGTTGAATTGTTAGGTTTCTTTTTTCATAATAAATATAATTTAAAAAACGCCTGATAATTATGCACCAACCCAATATTCGTGCGGGAGCAAAAAATACAAAACAAAATGCTACTCATTTTTTTTTAATCTCGTGATCCGTAGGGGCACCGTATATACTGCAGCCACAATAGAAGTGGTGTTTCTTGGGTAAGATAGCCTGACGGAACCCAATACTCTCCAGGCAGGTTTTGAATTCAGAGTTTTTCCTCCTCCTAGACCAGTTGCCTGAGTTCTATAAACTGTCTGTCCTGGTATTTACCCATAGCTGGGGATGGGGAAGAAGAGAATTCATACCTTTCCCAACGGTATTAGCACGTAAGTAAATGTAATGGACCCGATTGGAATTCGAACTCTGCTCTCCGATTCCTCAATCCGAGCTGCTATCCACCGTTTCTCCTGTTTAAGTTTCTTGCAAACAATCGTAATCATGACAAAATTTGAATGGAAAAAATTTGCAAATCCTAGGAAAATATTGGTTTTGTTTTTAATAAGATATCTTTTATATTAACCATTTTCGATTTTTATGCGTCAGAAGAAATAATAATAATAATAATAATAATAATAATAATAATAATAATTGGTATGAACACCACCCAGACCCGGTCCCGGAGATCGAACCTGTAACAAATTTATGGGATTTCACAAAACACACAGACAGAACAATCAAAACTAATGGCCAGACATCATTATTGAAGACCACACACACAAAAAGTGCCTCCTTATTGATATGGCAATCCCTGCAGACTGCAATGTATATTTGAAGATGAAAAACTATCAAAATACAAGGACCTTGAAATCGAAATCTCAAAAATGTTGCACATGGGAACATCAACAATTCCAGTTGTAATTGGAGCTCTCGGATTGATTGGGAAAGATTCCAATAGACTCAGTGAAAGGGTTCCTGGAAACCCATGACTTAAAGAAATACAAAAAAATTGTTCTCACGAGTACAGCGCACACCTTATGAAGGGCTTTATCTATGCAAAATATGTTGTTTTTTTTTTGTTTTTTTTGTTAATTGGTCGGTGGAAAATGTCATGATGCCATTTCTGACCTTAGGTAAGAAATGAGAACACACCAGAAATCAAAGGAAATAATAGTAATAATAATAATAATAATGATGATGGTGATGATGATGATGATGATGATGATGATGATGATGATGATGATGATGATGATGATGATAAAGAAGAAGAAGAAAATAAAAAAGAAGGAAAGGCCATCTGATATCAGAATGCTGTACTCTAGGATAAATGAATTTAAATATCGCTATAATATAGTAAGGGTAAATGTATATTTGAGAATGTAGCTAACATTAATGTTCCTTATGTAGAAAAAAATGCTATGAATATTAACCATCGCCAGTGTTAGAAGGTGAAAATGTTCTGGGAATTCATCGTCCATGCCAACCACGCTATACAAGCCAATAGGTCAGGATAATAAAAACTTGAAAAATGTAACTGTCATCTTAACGATATGGCCATACGTTTGTAAAAGAATTTGACAAACTTTACAAATATAATAACTTGCAAATGAGAACGACAAGAATGTGACATTTAAACATAACCGTAGTTCCAATAATAATAGGAGTACTTGAAATGATTAAAAGGAATACTAAGAAAATGCTGGGAACCAATCACTGTTTAAGATACGAAATATCATGCTCCTTAGCACACCACAAAAAAAAAAAAAACAAAAAAAACTCTCTCAATCTAAAAGGCTTAATAACTTTCTAGGAAAAACGTCCCTTTAGCTTGGGTTTCAAGTTAAAAAAATTGGCAAAGGATTTAATGAAACAGCAAAACAAGAAAACTAGAAATAATAATAATAATAATAACAATGCATCTTTATCTGAAATATAAAAGATCATGTTAATGTGCACTACTAATGTAGTTAGAAAAACTGATTTACACTAATATGCTCACTGGCTTTCTAAGAAAAACCTTAACGAGGCTTCGATCTTACCTTAAGATTTGGTAAATGAGTGTATCAAACCACAAGTCAAAAGAAGCAAAAGTGAAGAATAATCAAAGAAAACAAGGAGTAGGAGGAAGAGGAAGAGGAAGAGGGAAAATATCCAGATGGCAATGTTGCTAAAATTATCTACAATACTGAGGAGACTTACTGCCACTTGATTTCCAATGTAAGTCACCATATGGTGGGGAAATTAAATTATTATTATTATTATTATTATTATTATTATTAAGAAGAAGGAGAAGAAGAAGATGAATGAGAAGAAGAAGAAGGAGGAGGAGGAGGAGGAGGAGAAGAAGAAGAAGACTAAAGAGAGGACTGAAAACTTTCTGTTACGCATTAAAAATAATAATCTCAAAATAATTAATTTTTGTGAACCATTTTCCCAGAAAAGAAATAGACTGGAAAAATGGTCTGAAGAATCAGAAAACAAAAATTCGCAATCGGCCACCTCCTGCCTCCACTAAATGTATGAATTTTGTGCCTAACAAAATCATTAAAAAATCATTTATTAATATTATTATTACTATTATTATTATTATTATTGTCGTTGTTGTTGTTGCTGTTGATGATGCTGCTGATGATGATAATGATGATGATGATATCCTTTCGCAAAGTTATACTTCAGATGCTAACATTAAAAATATTTTTCAGAGTTCCAACTGATGGTGAAAATGTCTACAATTCAGCGATTGTCTATCTATCATAGCCATTCCATATCTATCTATCTATCTATCTATCTATCTATCTATCTCAGTCCTTTTAATATCTATCTATCTATCTATCTATCTATCTATCTATCTATCTATCTATCTCCAAGTTGTCTCCCTCGTGTCTTAGCTCGCAATATTCCTTTCAATCTCTTTACACAGGCACGATTGTGTGTATGTATGAACACCAGCTACAAACTCACATTACAGAAGTTTCTATACCCAAGTCAACACAAGTTACATAATAAACTAGACAAATTCCATTGAATTCACATGAAATACCAAAAGTAGTGAACACTTTTTTTTTTTTAAATCTTTGTTTTTTCTTTAATTTGTATGTTGAACTTATAAGTTGTAATCTTTATAAATGTTTTCTTTTTGTCTGACTCTCAGGTAAGCAGAGTGTACACAATTTGAAACTATTTTAGAAATGTACGTCAGCTTTGAAATATCGACAACGTATCATGCTTTTTCGTTTGCTTTTCTTGTTTTGTTTTTTTTTTGCAATTCTTTTCAACATTTCACGTACTCGGCGATACAATCATTGAGATCTACTTGTAACTTTTTATGTAAAAACGTTTTACAGACGCGTTGGTATATATACAAATAAATAAATATGAACTAATTGATATATATATATATATATATATATATATATATATATATATATATATATATATACATATATATACATATATATATATATATACATATATATATATATATATATATATATATATATATATATATATATATATATACATATATATATATATATTCAAAATTATAACATATGCATGTTATGACATCATAAAAAAATTGTAATTTTGTTTCAACACTCCTGGTGTCATATCACGTGACGGTGCTGATTGCAAAATAAAGGATTTTAAGAGTTCAAAAAGCAAGCAAACCGCCACCCCTCAGTAGGGAAAACATTGTTACATAACCTATGATAACCAATCAGAATACAAGTATATTGTAATTCAAAATAACATGACAATACACCCTAAGTACAATCTATTAGTACATTAACGTTCAGATTAGATTAAATTAGAAATCAATATAACAAATAAAATTTTAATTTCACAGTTAAATTTAAAATTGAAAATTACAAATGTAAAATTCTAAATTTAACCGAGCTTCATGTTTAATATTATTACAAAATTATTCAGAAATGAAACTAAGAGAAAAAAAAATTATATATACATATATATATATATATATATATATATATATATATATATATGAAAAGAGAGAGAGAGAGAGCGAGAGAAAGAGTGGGAGATAGATAGATAGATAGATAGATATTCAACGCGAAACAAAAGGCTAGTAAAATATTTAAATGGAGAAAAATGGACCATTTTAACAAATCCAACCAATTAAAATCTATTGTCCGGCCCAGTAACTCTCTGACAGCTACTACTACTGAAAAGAATTTAGTTAAACTCAACATAAAATTTGTCACAACTACATCTAAAACAATAAAAGACTTAATACAAAACAAAATAATGAGCTAAAACTTGAAGGAGGTGTTTACTCTATTTTACCAGTTACAAATGCTACAAAAAATACATAGGAGAAACCTCAAGGAATTGAAATAAAAGAATAAAGATTATATGAACACCAGAGATCTTTTACAAAACAACATATTAAATGCATTAGTTGCTCATCGTAATAAGTGTTGCCATAATTTTTATTAAAAAAACAAATCGCTACTCTTATTAAAAGAGAAAGGAATTTACTAAGACGAAAATCTATAGAAAGTCGTTTAATCGTGAAATTATTCACATTAAATTTACGTCCAGGTTCTTACATTTCAGCTTTCTTGGCAGATCTTCTATTATCAAAATGTGGAGAAAATATGATGGAAAATAAAATAAATGAAATCGGTTAGACTTTATACAAAAACACATATATTAAAAATAAACAAAAAAAAAAAAAAACTTGAATTTTAAAAGTCTCATCGTCCCCTCTCCTTCATGCGAATGTGTAGTCGTATCAACGTAAACATCACTTTAAGTCCGATGAATTGCTAGAACGAAACGCGTCACACGAAAACTATTTCCACTGTCGTATTTTCTTTTGCTTCGTTTCCCTTAAAATTGTTTTTGATATATATAAAAATTATAAAAAAATGACATAAAATTTTCCCATAGATAGATAATTGGGTATATGTTTTGGAAAAGGCGCTTAACTAAATCCTCTTCACATGATATATATTTGTTACTGTGTGTGTATGAAAGAGAGTGTATGTAAAAGAACTGCTACACAGTTGATGTAGTTGTGAATTTTCCCACTGGGGAATGTTTGTTGAAGCCAAGATAAAATTGAAAAGTTTAGGCGCTGATTATGAAGGCGTAAAACAATCTTCTACATTTCAACGCCATTGACCACAATTTGAACTAAGCTTTGATTTAAAATAACAAACAAACAAAAAAAAAACATAAATATTTTGACAAAAATCTATCCATAAGCAAAGTACTTTCGGGAACGGGTCATGAAAACGGTAACATGACGCAATTATTGGATAAAATTTGATCTGAAATGGTCTCTCTATAATGTGATTAATGGGGAAGAGTTGGTTTAAGTGCATTGACAAAAAATATTATGTTGAAAATAAATTAAATATTTGTTGTGTAAAATAATTTTTCTATGTTTTTTTACCTCATTAGGCTACGAACATTTTAAAGATCAAGCAAACAGTCTGTGATATATACGTGTGTGCATATATGCATATATATATGTGCGTGTGTGTACACACATATATAAAAAATAGAGCGTATGTAAATATGAAAATGAATATTGAGGTCAACACCCAGCGGCCACAGTCTGTTTTATGCTGAAATGTTCTTATGTTCGTGTGATAATCGTCAGACCTTCCACTTCATATATGTATATGTATGTACTTATATATATATATATATATATATATATATAAAGTGGAAACATTTTTTATGTTTATACGTTCTATAAAAAAAACGCATAACCATAAAAAAATGTCTTTATACCTATGTTCGAAGTGCAACTTAAAATTTTGTTTTTCTACCAACTCATAAGACACGAATTATACGGTTGCTAATATCTAGTTATTTGCTTTATCCACATTAATACCTATACACACACACACACACATATATATATATATATATATATATATATATGTGTGTGTGTGTGTGTGTGTGTGTGTAGTCAGTTATATGGTTATTCGTTTGTGACCGTGAGTTTCACGCTTTTGCGAACATCAGACAAAGATCGTCTGATGATCGGAGAATCGTGAAACCTAGCGTCGCAAACTTATATCCATACAACTAAAAATTCCACTAAGTAATGCGCATATATATATATATATATATATATATATATATATATATGTATATATATATATATATATACCTACACACACACACACACACACATATATATATATATACGTGTGTGTGAATGAACTTTCATGGATTAGAGTTGTAAATATTTACCGCACAAAAACATCTAAAAATACACACACATACGTTCACTTTCACATACTTTCTGAGCTGGACACACCTACACACACATATATACATATACGCAATCACATATAATTAGGTTCAATTACAAACCCAGCTGATTTATTTAACTACATAATGACGACATATGACTGGTATTTAAAGCCTACTCTAAGACGTATTTACTTTATTACTTAACATCCTTTTTGTAAAGATTACCAACAATCTGTGGATTTTGGGGATTTCTAAATAAAATTTAAAACTTTAGTTTATTTCAAATTTTTGGAACAAAATAACAGAAAGAAAGGAAAAATAATTCTGAAAATATAAAAGAAAAATTCTCATTTCTATTCTTTCTTTCTTTTTGTGTTATGCAAAATATTTTATAAATATTCTTTGACTATATTTCTAAGATTCTATTACAAGTATTTTTTAATGATAATAATAATGATGATGATGATGATGATAATAATAATAATACCAGTACTGATGATACGAAAATGTTTCTGTTCCCTACGATGATTTGAAAACTCAGATGCAATCCATAACAACAATGCTAATGGATGTTTTATAATTGAGTCAGCAAATTTGCTTACATGCAAAATCCAATATAAAAGATTGACTAATAATTAAAAATAATAAAAAAAAAAATTAAATTAAAACAATCGTGATATAATTTAGATTTTTCGAACTCCCTTCCACCCCAAGAAAAAATAAAAATAAAATCGTTCTTCAAGAGTTCTAGTGTAACGTTTCAATTTTCTCATGGATCATATTTTACACAAATTTTATAAATGTAATTGTTGTTGTTGCTGCTGTATTTTCATATCAATAGTATTTATTTCTGTTTATCAATTTAACATTAAGAATAACAAATGTATTTTGCATTTACAGGTTTAATTCAGAATCCAGCAGCGAAGCCATAATCGTGAATTCATCATTTGTATTCGACTAGCGAGGTTCGTTACCAAAAGTTTCTGTTTACCGAAGGGAAGAACACAAGAAGTGGATCAAACAAAACTAAAGTTCTCTATATCCTAAAAAAAAAAAAAAATGTAAGCAGGAATTGTGATATAAAATCTTCCTCTCTAAAGAGGCACAACAATAAAAAACAAAACGAAACAAAACAAAACAAAAAAAACATGGGCGACAAGGTTAAAAAAATAAATTGTGAATGAGAAGAAAAAGTAGAGGGAAAAGAAGAGTGAGTGTGAAAAAGAAAGGCTCACTTCTTGCGCCTGTTTGTCGCTCTTAAATTCGATTTTTTTCTTTCGTATTGACGACCACCACCATCGTCAATTTTCAACATTAATAATAATAATAATAATAATAATAATAATAATATCCGTAATAGTTGTTATTCTAATTGAAAACAGAAGTTGAGTGTGGTTTCTAACGTGCGTGTTTGTGTTTATCGTGTTTACGTGAAAGTTTGGCCGGAAAAAAAAGGCGGGAGGAGGAGGGGAAAATCGTGGGAGGAGCAGGAGGAGGAGTCGAGTTGTTGTGTACGCGATTAAGTCTACGTGTGTGTGTGTGCGTGTGTCTGTGTGTGTGGGCCCGAAATTGTCTGTGTGCTTGTGGTTATGTGTGGTAAATTGTTAGTCGCTATTCACTCCCGCCTTCTCTTATAAAAGTCAAAAAGAAGAGAAAGAAAAAAAAAAAAATCAAAAAAATCTGGAACGAAAAGAAGAAACGAATCCGATACAAACAATTTGCTTCTGACTTTGCTTCATGGACGAAAAGGTGCGGTTATACTTCAAATGTGCACGTAAGCGAAGACACCGAGCAAATTTTTCCGACTTATTAGTCTAATTACTTACTACTATCTACCGACACGTACACATCTCCATTTGCATTATACATGGACAGACACATAAAACAAATGTAGATAGATTTTTATATTATCTACATATTTAGTTTTCATTTTTATCTGGGTAACCTTGACGAAGGAAGGATACATATTTAATTTTAAACCTAACATATAATAATTCAAATTGTAATTCATTCACACATATTGGAAAGCTTAAAAAGTACACGAAAACACATACAGATACAAACTTACACACACACACGCTAATCAATACAGTGACCCTATCATAATAATAACATTACGAAAAAAAAAACACATCCAACTGCATATTGACGTGACTTTGAAATACACTGTGAAAAAAAAAATAAACATATATCGTTCTTTTCTAGGTAAAGAACCGAAATATAATCTATAAACACGCGCATGCGTACGTGTATACGCACACACATATACACGTATACACACTGTGAGACACATACGGGCACACGCAAACGTACAGACATCTCTGACGACAAGGTGGGGAAAAAAGACCAGCTGTGATGTGTCTATATTTTCTTCTTTGATGAACATTTATTACTTATTGTCAGCATCTCCGTAACGCATCATGGCTACAGCGATCGCCCCGTCTCATTGTCGAGTACCCTTGTTTCAGGTAAGCAAAAAATTGCACTTTAAAATGTCGTTTAATTTATTTTTTATTATATGTCACTGATCTTTGCCAACAATATCGTTCGTCTGTGTATCGTTCGTTGCTTTTCGCAGTTGTTTATTTGTTTTTTTCCAAGTGTGTTTTTTTGTCTCGAGTTTATCACTGATTATGATCCAATCATATCTCCCCACCCCCGCTTCCCACCCGCAGCCTTGTAGAGAACAAAAACTAAAAACTAAAAAAATACACAAATCCAAATGGAAAAAGAAAATAAAAAAAAAAGTTAAAAAAGAATCTTTTTTTCCACTTTAAAATAAATTTATGATCTACTCTATATTTATTGTCAGTTATTTTATAGTCGCACTTTGTCACGCACATACGATTCTGTATATACGCTACAAAAAAATGTATGGATTTTTGTATATGAGGCCAGGTAAGGAATTCAAAAGAAAGGGTGTTTTTTTGTGTTATTTTGCTTTATAACTGCGGGGCTTGCATATATGCACACAAACACATATGCACACATATACGCTCGTGTGTGTGTGTGTATTTAATTATTTGCTTTTTTCTTTATTTGCTTTTTTTTACTGCTATTTTATTAATTTGTTTTATTTATTTTATTTGATTATTTCTCTTTTCATGACGAAGTCTATGAAATTGTGTAAGTAAAATAAAAATAGAAATAAAAAAAATTAATCCATTTTTTCATAGTCTGAATGAACATTCGTTTTGTTTTAGTCTGATTCATAATTCATTCTGAAAGAATTCAATGTTTTTTTTTTTGTTTGTTTTTTCTTTTTTGGGTTTTAGAACCTCGGTTCGTAAAATATCCAAATGTCTGCAATTCCCGTTCAGATATTACAAGTTTTGGGACCATAGTAAACTCAACAACGAAATATTTTCGAAAATTGAAACTCAAAAAAGTAAATCTTTATAATATTAAAAACATTTGGCAAAAGTTGTTTTTAAATGAAACCAATGTTTATTCACTTGGTAGTTTGACACCCAGAGAAATATCGGGGAATATTGCATTTTCTTAAACATTAAACTTGTTTGCTATTTTATCAAAAAGAAAAAGAAAGTAATATCAATTCGGACGATATGAATATTTTTTTTACCTCAAGGTTCTCTCAGGTAAAAATTTGACAACCATGTTTTCGTGATATTTAAAATGAGTTTAGTTTTACGACACAATGCTAATGACTGTGGTGGGAGTGGTTATTAATTAGACATTTTATTTTATGTTATTTTAAAGTAGAAAATTTACTGCAGATCCCGATATTCAGAAAGAATGTTTACGGGTAAAAATTTAATTTATCTATGTGCAATTGGAAAACATTTTATTTTATATATATATATATATATATATATATATATATATATATATATATATATATATATATATATATATAGCAAACTGTTCTTTTATTTCGAAGTTTAAAATAGATAGAAATCAATTCACATTTAGTTGAAAGAAAGCGATTAAATGATATTGTTATTGGAGAGAAGACATAATAATTAACCAATTTTAAAGTAATTGACAAAAAGTTTTGAAGGCACAAGAATGGCTCATTGGGATTCATTTTCCTTTCTTTTTTTCTTTCTTTTTTTCTTTCTTTTTTTCTTCTTTTTTATTTCATTTGGTGACATATAAAATCTTCAGATGCTTTAGTTTAGTAAAAGCGTAACCTTTTCTTTCGAGTAAAATGTCGGAACAATTTGACTCGTAAAATCCCATGTGAAAATGTTTAATAAAAAGCGAGTTTTGGAAGAAGGTGCTTTTGTTGTTAAGTCATTTAGCCAGATTTTGGGTTGAGTTGAGAAGTTTTCAGCACCCACTAAGTTTTACAACTCCTTCAATAACAAAATGATCAAATAATTCTTATGAATATCACATAAACTTTCTTTTATAAAAGGGAAATTCAAAGATAAAAACTACTAACAGGGTCAGAAAAATTCAGCTAATAAACTTCTTTACATTATTTACTGTTGTCCTCATCTTTGTTGCCAAACTCACGACGTTTCGGCCGTTGTACGCTCCGGCCTTCGTCAGGTGATTGGAATTTCGAACTGAACTCTTTATTTCGCCCACGAAAAAAATGAAATAAAGGGTTCAGTTCGAAATGTCATCATATGAAGAAGGCCGGAGCGTACAACGGAACCGTCATATAAACATAAAAAATGTCTTAAAATAATTGTCAGACTTTGTCCATTTCATTATGTGTGACGTCATTTGTTTACATTTGGATACGCATCGAGCAGATATGAATGTACGAGAGAAAATCATGGAGAATTTTAATTTAAAAATAGTAAAAAATCGACCTTGCTAACCGAAACGCTCCTCTGTGGCCCAATCGGTAAAAGCACGTCAGGCTATATGACGGTTCCGTATAGGATACAGGTTCGATTCCTGTCGGAGGACGAATATTTTCTATGAAAATTTCTCGGACATTCAAGCCGGTAAATGTTAATATTGTTTATTATAAACAGAGCATTTACTTAAATATTTGTATCTGTATAAACATAAAGAATGTCTTAAAATAATTGTCGAACTTTATCCATTTCATTATATATATATATATATATATATATATATATATAATGCACTATTTCTGGGCATAAAGTGTGTAAAAATTATCCAATTGTTCCGCATATCCGAGCACTTTCGGCTATTCTTTTAGTCATTATCGAGGATGTTTTTTTTTTTGTTTTTTTTTTAACTGAATGCATGGATTTATGTATGTATGTAGAGGTATAGAAATGTTTTATTTTCCAAACACGGTCAGCACATTGTGGCCGTGTTCATAGTTGATATTATTGAGTGTTGGATTTTTCTTTTTTATTATTAGTGCTTTCATTACTTTTTAGTTTTTTTTTTACATGTGGGCGAGTCTATTATACTATTATTTTCTACAAGTATATTGCGGATGGAATTTGGTAGGTTTCCCTGTGTGTTTAAATAAGTCCTAATCGAACTCTGGCTAGACAGGTATAACGTGAGTCTTACTGATAGATATGTAATAGTATATTCAATATAATTATTTAATGTGCTGACCGAGTTAGGAAAACAATTAAAAATAAAAAAAAAATCATCCTTGATAAAGAATAGCCGAAAGCGATCCGATATGCAGAACATTTGGGCAATTTGTATATACGTAATGTCCAGAAAAGAAAACACTTATACGAACACAAGAAAAATTAAATAAAAAGCTTAATCACGGTATCTTGTGTGTCGTCTTTAATGAAACGTGTATAAAATACACAAATTATACACACACTGCCCAAATAGGCAATTATACACACACACACACACACACACACACATATATATATATATATATATAACTTCAAACTTTTAATTTTTAGTGGATACCCATATTTGAGTAAGACGTCCCGTTTTTTTAAACAGTGTGTATTACGTCTACCGTAAGAAAATGTCCCTTCCATTAGGGCTCAAACTTTGTAGGATACGCTTCTGCTGTAAGGGGGGAGGGGGAACAGGTTCGTCCAAAATTATAACATTAATTCAATTAAAGTTGACTTCCGACAAATGTTTTAATATTTGTCTTCTTAGAACGTAATTTTAAAGAGACGAAGACTTGAAACTGTTTAATTTAAAAAAACACTCAATAATTTTCAGTTTAGTCAAAATCTAGAAATTCCTTATATAGTTTTAATTAACATTTATATAAATTAAAGCAATTAATTAACATTTACATAAATTAAAGCAGCTAGTGTTAACTGATGAATAAGTTATAAATATTTTTAAATATTTTGCAAAATCTTCGATGAAAGACAAAACTTACTGTTGGTGTGTATATAATATATATATATATATATATATATATATATATATATATATATATATATATATATATATATATATATATATATATATAAGACAAAACTTACTGTTGGTGTATATATATATATATATATATATATATATATATATCATATCCGTTGATAATTGGTAGGGATAATTCCAGTGGGGACATGAATTCAAATAGAGCTCAATTTAAGAAACAGAGCACTATAATAATAATAATAATAATAACGATCCTTAAAAATACATTCTGTTATAATTTATTCCATTAATATATGCAAATATTCACTTCTTCAGCCCAAAGATTTTTTTAATAAATGGAGTCAATTTGTCCAGACAAAAGGAGAGGGAGTGAAAGGAAAAAAGAAAAACGTAAAAAAAAAAAAATTATATTAAAAGAGGAAGAAAAAAAAAATTACATATAAGGTTATATTATATAATTATATTAGGTTATATAATTATTGGAATTTCATTGGGAAAAAACACGTTTTTTTAAGAATGACATTCGATTGTTTAAAATTCTTTTAACTGTGTGGAAACGAGGAAAAAGTCAATCAACAAAACGAAACTTTTGTTCTTTTTAATTCTTTTGGTTAATTATTCGAAATAACTATAACGCAATTTTTTGCCTAAAAATTAAGTTATAAAATCCCAATAATAATAATAATAATAATAATAATAATCATAATAATAATAATAATAATAATAATAATAATCGCTATAAAATAACTTGCAAAGATTTTAGAAATTTTTAATTTTACCGAAAACGGACTAACAAATAATATAAAATATACTTTTATAGTTAAAATTAAATATTTATATAATTATAAATTAAATTTTAAAATAATTAAATAATTTGTATTTCTAGATGCAGCTTGTTTATTTAGAATATTTTTCGCATATACTTAAAGATGAAGCAAATATTTTAAAGATGAGTCTTGTTTCGACTAATAGATTTAAATATTTTTTATATTTAATTTTTATACAAAAATATTTACTTCCATCAGATTTAGTGACATGTGTCATATTTTAAAAGCTTGTTTATAACTTTTATATATATAATAGAGATATTTTATTTGAATTACGTTTCATTTGAAAACATTATTAAATGTTTGAAAATGCATATTTCGAAATGTTTTAAAACATTTAATCTTTTATTTATATATCTAATGTTTATGATTATTTATATTTTATATATATTTATTACATTTAAGAGATATGTTATATTGTTATAAATTAATCGGAGCTTTGTCTAAATTTACTTAAATATTTCAACATTTATATCTAGTAACGAAACGGTCAATTATTTTTTCACAACAGCGTAAAACAATTGTTTTCGAAGTTTCAGTTGAACTTATGAAAAAGAAAATGTCACATTTATTAGATCCAATTTTTTAGCAAGTATAAATATTGGACAATACTAATAAATATTGTACAATATTAAAATATAATATTGTACTATATTAATAAATATTGTACAATATTAATAAATATAATAAATATTGTACAATATTAATAAATATAATAAATATTGTACAATATTAATAAATATAATATTGTACTATATTAATAAATATAATAAATATTGTACAATATTAATAGATATAATAAATATTGTACAATATTGTGCAACTTAAAATGTAAATAACAATTTTGAGCAGGCAATACACATGGATTTAAAATTGGTATAAAATGTTGTTGATTCAAATTAAATTTACAAATAAAAACATTAAAATAAAACAACAACTAATGAACCCGGACGGAAGGAAATAATTATATTTTATGTTTAAAACCGTTATTTCTTTTATTATTCATTGTAATATAATAAAACAATTTTTTACTATTTTCTTTAGTCGAATCGTTTTATTGACAATTATTTTCTGAAGTTCTAAGATTATTCATCATTCCAGAGATTCTTCTGACTATTGTTTCCACGTTTTTATGTATTTCAAGAAATGATGTGCTAAAAGGAATAAAGATGAAGATAATAGACCGAAAAGAAAAAAAAAACTTCTAGAATAACACTTTCTTTTTACTCCTGTCGGCAAATTAATGAAGTTTTACTGTAATCTGTCCACTGAGAAGAAGCAGTATTGTAAACCCTTAAAGGAAATGCACGAACACTTTTACGATTTCTTTTATCAGCACAAATAGTCAGATTTCTTTTTCATTATTCCATAAACAGAAATAAACAAAAATTGAAAAAAAACAAACGAAATAATTTCACCCCGAATTTCTCTCTTTTTTTGCTCAAAATGGTCTTTAAGGAAACATTTAGTGGAATAGATTCATTGTTATTTACAATATTTCGTCTCCTTCTTCTTCTTCGCCAGCGTCTTATTCTTCTTTCATTATTATTATTATTATTATTATTATTATTATTATTATTAATATTATTGGTATTTACATGGCAGAAGCGTTTGAAAATATTTGACGGCTTTGGTTAAACTTACAACAAAATATGAATCCATGAAATTAAATGAAATTAGTAAACAATAGATTTTTAATGAAATACTTGATTCTAACCCGCTTCAATTTTAAAAATATTGCAAACAATTCTTCTATTAACTAAACGATATATACATATACATACACACACACACATATATGTATAGAAAAAGTTTGAAAAGAGATCTTAATCTTATACATATATATATACATACACATACATATATATATATATATATATATATATATATATATATATATATATATATTCAAACGGGTTAGGTTAAACAATTTAGACATATGTCGCTTAATTTTCGTTGTGATAATTAAAATTTTTCCTTGAAGTTTTCGTTGTAATCCGTGAACTCGAAAGAATCACAACGAAAACTAATCGACATGATATGTCTAAATCATTTAACCAAACCTGTTTGAATGAAAATATGCTGCCTAAATATATATACATATACCCTATGAGTATGTATGTAAGAAAACGGATACAAAGACTAAAAGCAATAAGCATAAAAAAAAACGTTATCAGATTTAGAGATAAAAATAGTAAATATATTTCATTTAAAAAATAAAACGAACTTATAATAACGCAATCAAGAAATATTTGATATTGATAAAAACCGACATCGGTAAAAAAAGAAAAAATATTTTTGCTAATGGCTTATGAAAGCCGAAAGTACTCAGACATGAGACAATTTATATTTTAATATGTAACAGTGGCCAGGAAAACGGTCCGAAGTATAGAAAGAAATCCTTATATATATATATATATATATATATATATATATATATATATATATATATATATATATATATATATAATGAAAAATTCTTAGAAACAATGAATCAAGTAAAGTGATTATAAATTTAAAACCTATCATATATTTCAACAGATAAGCAACATTTTATTCTTTTAAAAATGTTCACTATTCTGCGTATAATGCAGTCATGTTATATGATTAATACGCATAAAGCAACCTTAGATTGTGGTTGCTATAAACATTTATTCAAGAAAGCTTTAAAAGTAGAAGTGCGTTTTTTATATAGAAAATACAGTATTTGTTTCATCTAATTCATACAAGTATTGTTTTCTACAAAGAAAGCATTTCATCGTTTTGTCCATCGTCACTCAAAATGACTATCTTGTAAAATAATTTTCACAAAAGGTTTTTTTAGTAATTTCATATAAAAAAAATCGCAAACAAGAAAACTTTTACAATTGTATTTAAGCACAGTTTTTGTTCAGTTTCATAAAAATTCTTCGAGATGCTTTACAAATACTTTAAAATCAAATATGAGCTATTTATTTAAAATAATCACTGATCAACGTTGAATTCCTGAAGGAATCAAAATTACTTTATTTCGATTCTAAATTTGTTTTTTAAATAACTATAAAAATAACTTCAGTGTTTTTGTAGTTTTTAGTGTCGCAGATTTTGGCAAATTAGTAAACAATAAATGTTTAATGAAATACTTGATTCTAACCTTTTTCAATTTGAAAAATATTGCATAGAATTTTTCTATTAACTTTAATGGTTATTGGCCCTCGTTCGATGGCGTTCCTTCGGAGGATTGGCGCGATTGCCTCTCGATTAAGGGATGAGCCTCACGAAACGAAATGGTTCTTGCAGCGTGTCAGACTGGTGATGGTCCGACGTAATGCTTTCTCCATCATTGTGGCTGGCAGATGATAGCAAAAAAAAAAAAAAAAAAAATTGTTTATAGTTACTTTGTTCAAATTTTTTTTCAATAAATAAGGATAAAACTACACATGTTCACGCGGCAAAACGTGCAAACTCGCGAGATTTTCGTTATTTGTTGAAGTCTAGAGAACGAATCTGGTAACCTTTTTAGTTCAGTTTCATCGAATCCAATAACTAAATAAAAGGTTGAAGAATCTGCAGACGTGCCTAAAGATAGATTAAGATTCTTGCTTTATTTTTGGAACTTGCTATTTTCAATTACAGAACAGAATGAAAAAAAAAAAAAGGTGAATATAATGGGAAGAATTATGCAGGTAAAGAAAAAAAAAGAACTGATCAGACGTCAAGGCAGACAATGTATAAATAATTTGCCTATAAAGCATAAAACAATAAATTAACCAATTTTAATTCAATGTGAAGTAAATGACATCATTTATAAATGAGTGATATTAATGGAAGTAAGAATCAAAACAGTTTTTGATAAAAGCAGACAATGCAAAAAAGAAAAAAAATAACAGCAATTTTTAAATCTTTACTAATTCAATGTCTATTAAATATTAGGTTGGTGCAAAAATAATGACGTAATAATGCTCATTATTTTTGCACCAACCTAATACAATGTCGACAAAAAAAAATCTTTGTCGATTTAAAAAAAGAAAATAGCGGGTAATTTTTTCTTTCGATTACTGGTTATCTTTCAACTGACAAAAACATGCAAGAGTCAATAATAATAATAATAATAATAATAATAATAATAATAATAATTCATTTCTTTCTTTTTTAATAAAAATGATCAGTGCAAAATGTCATTTCTGACCTTAGGTCTCTGATCTGGACCCGGAAAGAAATGTGTATACAACAGAAATCAAAGGAAATAATAATAATAATAATAATAATAATAATAATAATAATAATAATATTTTTATTTTTAAAAAGTTTTTTATTTTTTATTTTTTGTCTATGATGCCATTTCTAACCTTAGGTCTCTGGACGGGACCCGGAAAGAAATGTGTACAGGCCAGAAATAAAAAAAAAAATAATAATAACAACATCATTTTAAAATCTCAAATGATCAACAAAATGTCTTGACTAGTTTTTGTGGTCTGGAAAGTACATTGAGTAGTAAGAATATTTATGTAAATACGTTTTAATTATATTCATTAATTTGAGAAAATCTGGAAATCATATAAAGAAAAAAAGCCAGAAACATTTATTTGAAGAAATAGATATATAAAATATATATTTGTCTATATTTTTGTAAAACCGTTGTCTGATGATTTAAAAATCATTTTGACTCCTTCAAATTTTTAATCGCTTTATGAAAATCGATCAGAAAATATGTGGCTTGAAACATAGTAATGAATTGATTTTGATGTGAAATTTTCATACTATAATTTTCGATCTCTGTGATTGATAAAGACTACACAATTAAGTGCATCGACAAGTAAGCAAATTATTATATTGCAAAATAAATATATTTGGTATCAAATATCTTTTTATCACTGGGCTATAAACTTATTGGTATACCTAACTACCTACCTACCGACATACAACCGTGAAATTTTGTAGTTTTATTTATGCATCATATTAACTGTGTCGGTATTTTTTGTCGATACCCATATTTGGGTAGACGCTCAATATATATATATATATATATATATATATATATATATATATATATATATTCTGACCTGAGGTCTCTGATCGGGACCCGGAAAAAATGAGTATACACCAGAAATGAGAGGAAATAATAATAATAATAATAATAATAATAATAATAATAATAATAATAATAATAATAATCAACGTTTATAAACAATGCACACACACACACACAGACACACACACACACATATATATATAGATAGATAGATTGATAGATAGATACATGGTGATTGAAAAGTAACACCCAATTTTATGTATGAAATTGTAAGAGTTCATCATACAAAAAATAGAGAATTACTTTATAATCACGCTGTATATATATATATATATATATATATATATATATATATATATATATGACATTTAATTGGTTAATCAAGACATACCCACAAGTCTAATTTTAATTCTGTTCTTTTGTCCCCGCCTTTAACTTTCGGAAAAGAGGTCAAAATTTGTTCTTAAATTTCCTTAAAAATCATTTTATCACCAGGGTTACTTGCTATGGCCTAAGGAAATACAATAAAAGTATTGGAGCATGAAAAGCTTTTGTGTAGCGATTTCAATGTTTTTATTAGAATC
>OZ010602.1:560000-577500 GCA_963932145.1 Acanthosepion lycidas | reverse complement strand
GCAATGACAACCATTTAAAGATTAACAATCAGACAACGTGTTAAAGTTATCAAAGTCTATTACGAAAATGGACGTTCAAACAGAAATGCATTTCGCACACTTCACGATTTTTTTTGGGGGGGGCAACATAATCGACCAACCGAGGGTGCAATTGGAAACGATGTAACGTGGAGAGGGTCAGTTCCTGCGCACGATGATGAATAGAGGTGTTTGGATTTTAGGCCACATTCTCGTTCACTACAGCAATGTTTTCAGCTGAACGGCGTAAATGAGTACGCAATGGTGTTTTCACATTTGCCATCAACCCAGTTTGTTTGAATTTACGAACAATTTGAAACTTTAACACATTGTTTGATTGTTAATCTTTCCATGGTTGAAATTGCCAAACACTTAAGTTGTTAAATCTGAAAGAAAAAGAAAAAGAAATATTAGACGCTTAAACTTAATTCACATTTAAAATCGGTCCAAGTTATTGGAACATCCTGTATATATATGATTGAAAAAATTGGACTGAACGTAAGAGTCATAAAACCTGATAAATGATCTCTTAATCCAGATGTCCGCTCATGGGATAGGCATAAATTAACTAGTAACGAAATGCCACCTATAAGTTCAACATCATCAATTCTATATTTGAGGGCGTGTACTAAAGTGTTATTTTTGCAAGTGTAAGGGGAAATCCCTGCCTTGTTTTAAGACTTCTTCGTGAAAATTTTGTCAGCAAGTGTCGCTAATCTGGCACCAGAGATCAGTTCCCCTATCATCTTTACAGTGTATCATATTGTATTGAGATTATTTCTCTCACCAGTCACACCGCCACCATTACCACTTCAACCATCAGCCACCCCTGCCTCGAAGGCAAGTGCGTTCAGTCTCGCGTGGTCGTCATCGCCTCTGTTTTAATGCAAGCAAATCGCCTTCGTTCGCTGTCTCGTATGTCAACAGATAGTTTTTATAAGAAAAAAGACATGGCTCATACAGTAACATTTCATCTTTCATCTATCTACCTATCTAACTCGGTTTGTTCATTATCTCAGTTTGTACATTATCTATCTATCTATCTATCTATCTATCTATCTATCTATCTATCTATCTATCTCAGTCACTTCACATCTATCTATCTATCTATCTATCTATCTATCTATCTATCTCAGTCACTTCACATCTATCTATCTATCTATCTATCTATCTATCTATCTATCTATCTATCTATCTATCTATCTATCTCAGTCACTTCACATCTATCTATCTATCTATCTATCTATCTATCTATCTCAGTCACTTCACATCTATCTATCTATCTATCTATCTATCTATCTGTCTCAGTCAGTTCACATCTATCTATCTATCTCAGTCAGTTCACATCTATCTATCTATCTATCTATCTATCTATCTATCTATCTATTACAGATTGACGATTGACAAAGACATTAAGAACAAAAGTTTTCTCAACCATGGAAACAGTTTTTTTTTTATTATAATTCTCAGATAATTTATCTTGGGATTCAACGTCCTTCGTTTTTGCTGTTTGATTATTTCTATTGCTTTGTTCGTTTAGCCGAGATCCATTAGCTTATTTCTGCATAGTGTAACAGTAGAAGACCACCTAGGCAGAATCAAATTCATTGCTCTATCAATTAACCTGCAAGAACAGCTCCCGGAATCCTTATTATTCTTTTAATCTCGACGATTAAATTGCGCAGCGGACACTGGAAATAATAAACAAATTTTGTTTATCATTTTTAAGATAGTTCTTGTTTGATCTTCTTGTAATTCTTCACTTAATTTCCAATGCACGGATCTAACATTTATTCTGTCCTGTCCCACCAACTGCTACCCTTAGTTTGTTATTGTCAGGATATAAATAGAACAAGTGAAAGCAAAGCCACAATATAAAACAAATTGATCAGTTCTTCAGATAAATTGAAAACACCTTTTCCTATGATTATTCTTATTAACTTTCACTCAGCCTAAACGCCTGTTCACATGCTGCTTCCTATTTAATCATATATATATATATATATATATATATATATATATATATATATATATATATATGAAGAAATATAGTCTTATGGTGTGCAATATTTATTTGATAAAGTGCTCCATATCAGAGATAGTGCGTGTGTAAATATAAAAATGAACATTGAAGTCAACACTTAGAGGCGACAGTCTGTTTCATGCAAGACGCAATCGTCAGGTCACAAGTGTTATTTTTTTTTCTTGGCTATTTATATATACGGCTGAGTGGTGCGTTGTGGGTGGTCTATTTTGGCGGTTATTTTTCCGGAAGTCGTTCTTTTGTTTATTTATTTAATTGGGTTCATTTATTTTGCTTGTTTTTATTTTTTATTTTTATTTCTTACCTTATATATATATATTTATTTATTTTTTATTTTAATCGGTGTTTTATTTTATGTATTTTTTATTTTAATCGGTGTTTTATATATATATATATATATATATATATATATATATATATATATATATATATATAAATGTGAATTTCAATGACAGTAATTTCATTAAGAGCATCTCCACGCCACAGAATGGTTAGTATTAGATCATTGTGAGCTTAAGACTCACTCGGTGCTTCATAATTTGGGCTATGTGTCAAAACTAAGCTACATTTAAAACATAACAGCAGAACTTTGACTAAATTCTCAAGAATATAATTTTAATTCTTTGAAAATTTCAATTTCATATTCAAGATGTTGATCTTTTTCTAAGGCCTTTTCTAATTTGCTCACCACTGGTACAAAATATATATGAAAAAATATAGTTTTAAGGTGTACTATATTTATAGAATAAAGTGCTCAATATCAGAGATAGAGTGTATGTAAATATAAATATAATATATATGCTGTTTCATATATATATTTATGTAAATATAAATATAATATATATGGTGTTTTGTGCTAGGCGCAATCATCAGGACGATTGCGCCTATCATGAAACAGTCTGTCGACTCTGAGTGCTGACTTCAATGTTCACTTTATTTACAAAATCGTTCTTTAAGAATGAACATGGAACATGTAGAGGCTTGATTTATAAGGGCCCATTTCATTTGGATGTCAACACGTGTATTTGCATATTTGTATATCAAGAGGGATACAGACTTATACACAAGAACAACAAAAGATACATGCATAAAGACAATGTCAGGTTTTATCAAGGAAGTAGATGTTTTCAAAACGAACAGTTTAATAATTAATGATAATTATTATTAACCAACTGATGTTGACAATATTTTCAGGATATAATGGTGTTTATAGGATGAATATACAGTATAGTAATGGATAGTGGTTCGGATTGAGGAATCGGAGAGCCGAGATCGAATTCCAGTCGAATCTATTACATTCACTTACGTGCTAATAACCTTGGGAAAGATTTGAATTCTCTTCTCCCAGCTATGGGTAAATAGCAGGACAGACCGGATTCTATAGCCTTGGATGGCAACTGGTCTATCGCAGAAAGAAATGGCAACCTACTGTGGGATAAAATCTGCTTCGTCAGTCATGTATCGAAAGATACATGATTGTCTAAGCGTGTATCACGCATGGCACATAACTGACTGATATAATGTGTAGCTTATAGTATTTACTTCATTATTCTATTAAAATATTTTATAATATTTTTTTAAAGTGACAGGTAATATGCAGACTAAGTGTAACATTAGTTTTATTTATAAATCAGTCCAAAAGATGGAGGCTTGAGAGACATTTATATAATTAACATACTGCGTATACCTGAATAAAATATTTGATTTATTCCTTCACATTCTGTAAACTTTCCTTCAGTGTTTCTGGTTTCAGTTTATTACTTGTAGCAATTTTAATTCTTCCCAGAAATTTTCTTGAATATGGTGTTGTATTCTCATATAAATCTTTTCTAACGACGATTCACAAGTTTTCTTGTTTCTTAATACCTACATAAGTTGGGTGTTATTTCATTAATCCTTGAAACCGACATCTTTTTTTTTTTTTTTTTTTTTTTTTTGCAAGGTTGATAATAGATTTGCAAAATGTAAAGAAGCATTCTGTTGTATGGATAGCTTAAGAGCTTCTTGCTTTTGACCTGTGCCACTCAAAAATGTCTTGTTCAAGAACTTACAATAATTCTCTCTATTCATCTTGAGACAATAATCAACTCTGAATGTACCTAAAAGTTTTAGGACTTACAATATTATCCCAAATTATTACTCAACCTCCTGCCCATTGTTTTTTTTTTTTTTTTTTTTTTTTTTTTTAAGTCGTGCAGGTTGACTATTTCCATGAAGAATCCAAAATCTTCCTCAGGCATGAGGTCTATCCACTCTACCTTTACTTTGCTAAACTTATTACGTATTTCTCTTTCTAATGTTTACTTTAAACTGATAGGTTGATGTTTTCCTACCTTTAGTCAATGTTCTTAATCTGCATATTTTTCTCTGTTTATATTTACAATACCAGATTTTTCGAATATTTTCTTACTGGCCAATCCACTTGTTTTGGTTTCAGTTTTTCTCACATCATTTTTTCATGACATTCTTCTGAAAGTGTTTTTAATTTCCTTTTTATTGTTTTTTCTTCAATGACTTTGCAATTTCCAGTGTTCTGCTCCTATCAATGAGCGACATTAATCTGTCTTTATTCTTTTTTGATGTCATCTATTTATTATGAGTCATGACAATCTATATCTATTTAAGGATTAACAAATATCAATAACTATACCATTATATAAACAATTTAGCATCGCCTCGCCTGTCTCCTATCTGCTTCACAACCGAGTAGTGGCGCCTGGCTCAGCGCAGTGCCCTCTTCATCTACCGGTACCCTTCTAGATGATGAGTGCACTCGGGTCGGAGTCGCGATCCGTCTTGGACTCAAATAATGTAAACGTCACAGATGTAGATGTGGAGCTTCCATCGATGAGTTTGGTTTGCATCCTCCCTCCTGTTGTCGCAGTGCCGGCCGCTTTCCGCGGCATGCAGCGATAAACGACATCTTGAGAAGAGGTTTGGATGCAGCTGGGTTCCCTTCCCAAATCGAACCCGTAGGCCTCGACCGTGGTGATGGAAAACGTCAGGATGGCATTATCATTTTCCCTTTTAAAAAGAAGAAGTCGTTGGTTTGGAATGCGACCTGTGCGGATATATTTTCGGCCGGTAATTTGATCAGGTCCGAGGTTGAGCCGGGCTCCGTCACCCGGGACGCAGAAATGAAAAAAAAAAATAGTTAAATATTCTTCTCTTGCTGATAGATTTTTTTTTTTTTTTACTCCTGGGGGATTGGCGGGATTGTGTCTTGATTAAGGGACCAGCCTCGCGAAACGGAGTGGCCCTTGCAGCGTGTCTCTCTGGCGATGGTTCGAGGTAATGCTTTCTCCATCATTGGCTGGCAGAGGATAGCAAAAAAAAAAAAAAAAAAAAATGTTTATAGTTACTTTGTTCGAACTTTTTTGTCAGTAAATAAATTTCTATACTTAAAAAAAATATCTGTTGTTTGAAAACTTTTCAGAGAAATATTTCCCCCTTTCTTCGTTTATTTTTATGTGGTTTACCTTTTCTGGGGACTTTATGCAGCATTTACGAGTTGTATAATAGAATCGCATACTCAATAATTTACTGCAAATACTTTTAAAAGCATATATATATATATATCCTGAAGCATTTACCATTTGCATAATTTGCATAATAAAATTTGACATATTGTGTGTGTGTGTATCTCGGTCTCACTCCTTTTACACACACACACACATATTGTTGTAACCTAGGGAATGTTACTGAATAGAATAATCACACGAAGGCTGGTAATGAACGATAATACTTAGGACAAGAACAACACATATAAGATTCGCCAGCGGCGCATAGAAGTAGTAGTCAACTGCTAGATGCGAGTCAAGTGAATTTCACAATGAATCTCTAACTGCAGGATATCTACCAACCGCTCCACGCGGTCAGATGTGGCACAAGGCCGAATTTAATGTGGGGTAAAAGAGCTCGTAGGCTCGGTCAAAAATTCCTCATGGACACCATATAAAACGGGGTCGGGTAGCTGTTTCCGAGATGAGACTCTATCCTTCGACATAGCCTGGTCTGTGGATCCTCTCTGCCTGGAGGTAGAGAGTTTGACTAGCTCAGCTGGAGACGAATCTCCAACTGCAGACCCACATACAGTATTTACTACTGTGTTTATGTGAATGGGGACATACCCATTATCGTCCGTAGATATGTTGCAACACACACACACACATACATACATATATATATATATATATATATATATATATATATATATATATATATATATATATGTACAGCCTGAAGTCCGTACCCTGAAGGCAACTTAAGTGAAAGCTTGGTAGGTAGGTTCTGGCTCCCTAGGTTTTTAGATTTTGCTGTATTGAGCACTTTTACGCTTTACTTAATTTACGCTGTCGGTGTTTTTTATTTTATTTTTTTTCTGATCTCTTTAGTCTTTTCTTTTTTAACTGATTTTCCCCCCTGATATTGGCTTGTTTATATATATTACTTATTTGCAAGTTGTATTATCTTTTTTTTTTTTTTTTTCACGGCGCCCGAGTATAGGTATTAAAATAATACATGATACACACACACACACACATATATATATATATGTGTGTGTGTGTGTGTGTGTGCGTTTGTGCGTCTGTGTGTGCGCGCATGCGCATGCGCGTGCGGGACAAGTGTAAATTTCCATATGCAGCTAAGTGTATTTGACTGTAGTGATTTAAACATTTTCGAGTTCACGTATGGGTGCATTTTACATTTTGTAACAGTTATCTCTGCTTGGGATGGTTTATGAACGCTATATATTGGCTTCTCCCTCAGTCCTAGCATCTGGGGGTGAGGGGCTGGAGCATGTGGTACAAATGTCCCGAAGCACTGCTAGTTTCTCTAATCGTTTTGGTGCAAAGCATCTACGCATAAATGTTTTATCGTTATGGAGGCTTATCAGTGATTTTCTACAATTCTGGCTTACCCCTTCAGTTTGAGGCCCTCCAAAATAAGACATCACGATTTCATCAGGCCTTCAACTTCAGATAATGTATCAATAGTTTTTTCCAAAAATAATGTAATACGACCGTCAATCACAGAACTTGTAAACAAACTGAAAAGATCTAATCGGGGAATATTATATCAACTCAACGCTGAAAAAATAAATTCAAAAATAAATCACAATTTCAATTTACTTCCATATAGTTGATTCACTGGATGACAAAACTATAAATTCTTGAAGGTATTGCCTTATTCAATGTGAAATCGACTTTGTTAGTTTCAAGTTTTATCATTTGCACAGATAAGTTTTCTTTTCTTTTTATTTTATCTTTGTTAGAGAAACTTCAGTTATTGACTTAGAATTCTCATTATATAACACTTTTATAATAACAAACCTTCAAAAATGCGAACAATTATTATTTGCAGTTGTGCAAATAGAGAATTCGTAGGTTAATTATTATGCTTTATATATATATATATATATATATATATATATATATATATATATATATATAATGAATACAGAATCGTTAAAAATCCATTCGTTCAGTTGATAATTTATTTCGTGGACTTCAGACGTCCATTTCTTCTGAAATCCACGAAATCAATTATCACGTGACCGAATGGATTTTTAAGGATTCTCTATTCATTATTATATTTGCTCTGTTCTTACATTGAGCTCTCTTTCGATTCATATCATCTTCGGAATTATTTCTGCTAATCATCAAGTGATATATATATATATATATAATACTTAAAGAGCCAGAACCTATCTCCCTAGTTTTCACTACTGGATCATCAGGATAATTCTGACTAAAGAGGGGTTGGCCCAAACGACATTTTATTCATAAAGCGGCCACCAAAGAGAATAAAAAATGATCATAAAAAAATCCACATTCTAATTGCCAAGTAACCATTAAGTATTTTAGATCTCTGGTTGAGTAATTCATTGAGTTATTGTAAGAAGGCTATTAGTTAATTTTTCCTCCATACATAGGAGGAGGCAATATCTATCATTAGCCTTATATTTATGACATTTTTTTTACTATCTCCCATTTTAATAGTCGATCTATACCTCGCTTCTTTTTAATTTCCCACACATTGATAAACTAGCCATGTGCCTGTATATTTCGTATGCGAAACTACTTCTAGGATTGTAATCTCTTTTTCTTTTTTTCTTTTTAGAAGCCGCGTATACTTATATATATATATAATTCACTTAAACGGATCTACCCTGAAGATCAGTTTAGGTGAAACCGAGGTTGGTTTGCCTGGCTCCTTAGGATTATCTTAGGTTTTGCTCTACTTAGTGTATTGAGCAATTTACATAGTTTGTCTTTTTACTCGTTTTGGTGTTTTTTCTTTCTTTGGACTCGGAGCTTAAATACTGGACGATTGTTTTCGCCTTGTACCACCATTTATATATATATATATATATATATATATATATGGAGAAATATAGTTTTATGATGTGCTATTATATTTATGTGATAAAGTGCTCAATATCAGAGATAGAGCGTATGTAAATATAACTATAAAAATATAAAAATGAACATTGAAGTCAACACTCGGAGGCGACTGGCTGTTTCGTGCTGGAGGCAATCAGGGCGGTCTGGAGATTGCGTCCACCGTGAAACAGCCTGTCGCCTCTGAGTATTGACTTCAATGTTCACTTTTATATTTATATATTATATATTATTATTTATTATATTTATTATTTTGTTAGTTCGATAAATTTTATATATATATATATATATATATATATATATATCTATATATGTTATGGGATCTTACCCATAATAACAATAATAATAATGGACTATTCCATACTTAATAAATATTGCGCCTCAGGAGTAAGCAGGGAGTCAGGAGTCAGTAGTTCAAGTCGAGTCAAGAGTCGAGTCAGAGGCAGTCCGAGACAGAGTCGCGTTCAGACAATTACTGCAAGACATTGGAATAGTGATACTGGTTGAGACTACATTGTTCTCTCTACTAAACCTGATTGTTCATACTAACAGTTCTACTTCTCTGTATATATTCCTGTTTGTAATATATCTGTGTTATTCCATACCTGTGTTCGAGTTCTTCTTTATTGGTTCTAACTTGAACTATCACCGTGGTACAAGGAACCGGACCATAACAATATATATATATATATATATATATATATATATATATATATATATATATAAGTAAATAAGCCTAAAGAACCAGACTAACCTATCTAGGATTCACCTACGTGGATCGTCAGGGCGGACTGGCTAAAGTGGTGCTATAAGAACAGAAGATATATAGCCTACAATACAAAAAACATTTATTTCCTTATTTTGCTCTACTTAACATATTGAGCATTTTGCTTAGTCATTTTTGCTTTACTCGTGTCGGAGGGTTTTTTTTCTTTGAACTCTGAACTTAGATTCTAGACGATTATTTTATCCGGAAGTACATCTTAGTTCTTTTTTTTTACCCTTGGTTATTGCTTTGTTCATTCACAAGCTAAAACACCTAAGGTTTTGCCGGACGAGTATAACTACTTACATTTATAAGTTTATTAGTGTTATATATATATATATATATATATATATATATATATATATATATATATATATATATATATGCAGGTAGTAATCCGTTGGTATAATCCAGGCGAGTCTTATTAATCCTTTGGTTATGTGGATAATCCTGAGAAGTTACTAAAATGAATATCCAGGTAAACTATATATATATATATTGAACAATAATTTTAGTCAGTAATGTAGAGTTAGTGGATGGAGTTCGTACCTCTGGTAGATTGTGGGGCTTTCATGGAAATAACCAACCAACACGACTTAGAACACCTTAGGAAGCACGTTGGATAATGTTTTGGGTTAATATTGTACCCATAAAAGTAGAGGTACCTTTAAGGTTGATTATGGTATCAAGATGAATATAATTACTGGAAAAGACACTACATTCTGATTAGTAGATGTTAAAACCCCGAAACTTTATACTAAAGAGCACACACACACAAACACAAATATAAGTACAGATTCCTGCAAAAATGTATATTTATAATTTGGGTGAGTGCATTTCATAAAATTAGTTTGTTTAGACTTGTATTACATGCAAATATTACAGTAGCGTTCTTCAGATGTACTGCATTATCGAATCTTTTATACTTTCCACGTGCACTGTGAATGTGTGTGTGTGTGTCCGTATTTAGGGATCTAGGTAAATTGCTCGAAATCAATTGCTCGACAGTAAATTGCTCGAAATCAATTGCTCGAAAAATAATTTCTCGAACTATCAATTGCTCAAAAGGGATATTGCTCGAAGTAATTTCGAAGCTCGAAGCACCACGTAAACTGCGCCGTCTCATGACACGTCAACGGAGCTGGATATAAAAGGAGCCACAACATTCAACTTTAGCAGTCCTGATTTTTTTTTTTTTTTTGTCTTGATTTGTTTTCTATTTCAGTAATTTTGGAGATCTCGAACCATAGTGATGGACATAACTTTTGTTGAGAGCGAAAAAGTTATGTTTGGATAGATATCTATATATTAAGGACAAAACAGTGAACAATAAGATTTACTGGAAATGTGCAAAAAAAAGGAAATGCTAAGCACGTGTTTTATTATTTTTTTTTTTAACCACAGGTTTCGAGCAAACTGCCTTTCGAGAAAAAAAATAAGACCTATATAAATGTACTGGTTCTTTAATTTTAACTGTTCAGTTAACAATAAAATTGTATTATTTTATCTTATAGTAAATATTAGAACAATGTAGTTTTATTTTTTTTTTAACCACAGGTTTCGAGCAAACTGCCTTTCGAGCAATTGATAGTTCGAGAAATTATTTTTCGAGCCATTGATTTCGAGCAATTTACCGGATACGCCTTATTTATATTGATATTTGCACATGTTTCCTAAGTAAAGATCTGTCGAATCTTTCAGAAATATAGCGGGGATTCTAACGCCATTTACGTGGGCATGGCCATTAAAACCTATACACATGTGTGTTGATCATGACAAAAAATAATCTGTTAACGTCTACGTAATCAATTTATTAGCATTCGAATCACAGGGATTATTCCATGAGGATTTAAACAGCACTTAATTTAGTTTTATGAAGTCGATACAAATAGTCTTTAACTTTTTTCATAAGACTGTTCATAGTACCTTTATTAAGTCATTAAAGAATACATCCATTATTATGTAAAAAAAAAAAATCATTTTCTTGCATCGAAAGATTTTTTTCTTTTCTGATGTGTTATTCAAACAAATCAATTGTTGTCTTTCTTTGCTTCAAAGCAACTGTTTGTTCAGGTTTGATCAATTCGTAATAAATATTTTTTTAATCCTACCAATCAGAATCTTTTCCTCGGTAGCTCGATTTGGGTTGAGGTGTTCAAGGCTTTCGTGGTGTTATTCTGTTTTGCGTTATCGCAATAAATCCGTTTTTCATTGTGAATTACTAAATTGTTCAAAATCATACTAGACTTAGGATAATGGTAGATTGAATACATTCCAATGATTAGTAATTGTATATACATGTCTCACTTTCGCTTACCCACACACAGAACACACCTTTTTAAACTGATGAATTCAAATATATTTTTATAAAATATGTGCGTACTTTGCTAAAGTAAATTATTTGCAATTATTAAGATTTATCAAAAGTATTTTTTTTTTAATGAATCGAATTCGTGAAAAGTCTCGCGAAAACTCCTTTATGTTTTTGAAGCTTTATACAATATTCTACGTATTTCTTTTTTTGATTCTCTTAGTCCTTCTGAATGTTCGCAATTGCCGGTCGTTAATTTCTACATTATCTTGCATTTTAAAGCATGATAATGCATTATAATTAAAGAATTATAATGCATTATGATCCATAATAATTAAAGCATGATAATGCATTATAATTAAAGCATTATAATGCATTAAAATTAAATCAGTATAATACATTATAATTAAAGTAATATAATGCTTTATAATTAAATCATTATAATGCCTTATGCATTATGATGTATTATAATTAAAACATTATAATGCATTAAAATTAAATCAGTATAATGCATTATAATTAAAACATTATAATGTATTATAACTGAAACTTTATAATGTATTATAATTAATACCTAATGGACGTCCACTTCTAAACTTTATTGTAAGTCACTACTCTTAAAACATTTACTGTTTTATTTTCTTTCACTTTCCGAATTCTGTAAAAGGTTTAACTAAATTTGAAATCAAGTTTGAAATAATGACCTCAAATTACAAGACTCTGAATACTTGTATCCGCTTTGAAAGAAAAACGACAACTGAATAGCAATATTAGTAGTAGTAGTAGTAGTAGTAGTAGTAATAATAATAATAATAATGTCTTTATAGATATTCTTTTGATGTAGACATAAAACAAACATTGGAAGAAATGTCTGAAAGTATTTTTGATGCATCCTAATATTAGCTATCGTACATCCTTCATAAATTACTTGCTTCATATCTCGTAAAAATAAATGAAATTACACACCACCATGCACACACACCGAAACCGTATCCACACGTGAAAAGGCAACTATGAAAAGAATCGTGTGTAATCTAAGAGATTACGAATTTGACAAACATGGCAGACAAAGGCCAATACTTTTTGTCATACCAACGGGCAAAGATCGCTTCAGTTTTATCTGAAGTAATTAATGAGCGGCAGGTTTCACATTGAAAACCTCTTAGTCGGCGAGACGACAATTTGTCGGAAGACTACAAACTCTGTCGGTAGAGACAGAATTGGTATTTTGGAGGAGGTTTCCCACCGAGATTGTACCTTATTTTGTCTGCAAGAAGACTAAGAAATAAAGAAAGATGCTACCCCTAATTCTTCACCCTCCTTTTGCTGAGGATTGCATGCTTTTTGCATGAATATATAGCCATTTCAAGGTCTTCTGCTTATTCGTTGCTTAGTTTCTGCTTATCCATTTATCTCTCTATCAGTCTGTTCATCTCTCTTTCACTCTCTCTCTCTATATATATTTATACAAACAAACAAACAAACACACACACATACATACATATATATATATATATATATATATATATATATATATATATATATATATATATATATATATATTTATATATATATATATATATATATATATATATAGATAGATAGATAGATATAGGTGTGTATATTAACAATTTGTGACTACTAGGGATAATTCTAAGAAGGATATTAATCCAGAGAGAGGTCAATGTAAACTACAGAGCATAATAATAATAATAATAATAATAATAATAATAATAATAATACACAAGAAGAAAACCTTAAATATTCATTTCGGCTATAATTTATTTCGTGAATACCTATATATTCAACCCTTCAGACCGAAAACTTTTAGGAAATATATATATATATATATATATATATATATATATGTGTGTGTGTGTGTGTGTGTGCATGTATGCATGCATGTATATGTTTTATTAGTGAGTATACATAATATCCAACGTCTGTTCATATCTATACGTCAAAAAAATATAAACTTTGTATATTAAATGCTAGAACTCTCAGAAAATGAATAGTTTGTTTTGCGAATCAAATGTGTTGTATACTTAAATGAAAGAAAATTTCATCTGCCGAATTCTTCAGATCTTTATTTCACATGATTTTTTTTATTTGAATCTTCAGTTATTCAGAATTAATTTTCTTTGCAAATTGTTCGCAATTCCTTTCTACAACAATAATTCTTAATGTGATTTAACAGATCGCGACAAATATTAGGCAGATGTGATTAAATAAACTTTAATGTTTTAAAAAGATTTATTCAGTATTATTATTTTTTAAGTAATAAACATTATAAACATCGTGGAAAAAGGAATTTTTGACAATATACGCATTTCTTACGTATTTATTGTTATTTTTTTTTTAACTTTTATCAAAAACGACCTTCTTGTACATGTAGTTATAGATAATATTATACATTAATTACTAAGTCTTTTTTAATTAATAACTATTTGTGCTCAGTTGTTAACATTAATAGCTATCTGCTGATGTGCTAAAAATTTTGAATAATGCAATAATAAAAATTTAAATTCCATCTCTCTGATAGATGTCACGATCTGTAAAAATGTATAATTTACATAGTAAAATTAGTTTAATATATTTTTGCCAAAGTTTCGATTTGTATTTAAGCCGTTCTTGATATAATTAAATTCCAACGTAGTTTCACAGTAAAGAATATTTGAACATTTTTCTATTAATTCTCTTCTTGAGTGATTATGTCGATATAAACTGATTACCGTGAATTATATTCTCAAGTCAATTATAGCGCTTCCTAATAACCATTGTCAGGAATTTCTTCTATAAAATTCTTTGGTCGAAATCATTCCTATTGCTATTTAATTTGTACACACTTCCAAAAATATTGTGAATAATTTGATCAGAAAAAAAAAAAACTATTTTAAAGAAAAATATTTAAAATTGTCTGAAATCAAAAAAATTCATGGAAAGGTTTCAATATATTCTAATACATATAATAATATTCAATATATTCTAATACATATTACAGAGAATATTTGGATTAAAAAATCTCTAGCATATTCATTTTTCAGTAAATTATTTTATATTTAATCCTATATTTTATTTGCATTTACCGTAAATCCTCATGTATAATAAGCTTTCATCCATAATACGCACCACAAAATCTGTGCTGAAATTGTGGGAAAATGCTTCTACTCACATATAATACGCAACCCTTGTTTGGTAATCAAACCCCATAAATTGTACCTCTCCAATTTCATTACGACCAGCGTTCCCTACTCTTATTAAAAAATAGAATAATAATATTCTAATTTAGTTTTATGATAATTCTTATTTTATTTTACATTTGAAAGTATTGTTAGGTACATATGATTTTATATGACATCCTTATGGGGTCACAATCGCCGAATGTTAGTGTCAAATTGTCGTATGTTTGGGGTGAGTAGTTATTTCGCAACTGAAATCGACCTATGAAACGACAATTTTTTTAAAGATTTTTTTGTAGATGTGCCTAATACGCACCCCTAATTTTTCTTCGAATTTTTTTTTTAGAAAAAATGCGTATTATACATGGGGAATTAAGGTATTTTAACTTGAGATATTATGAAATTAAATTATGAATTATTTCTTTTTAATTTGCTATTCTCACAACTATTAAGTTTATATTTTGAAAAATAAAAAAAAGTAGGTATCATCGATCGCTTTACGACTTTAATATTTTTGTTTAAAAATCCAATATTTGTTATTTGTTTAAAATAATGTTTCATTCAGTGTTTTCGTTTGCAGTGTCGGGTCAAAAAATAAATAACTATCGACACAAAAATTTTGAAATAATCATTAAAAATTTCTCAAATATAATAACAAATATTTTTTTTAAGTATCAGGAAATTGAAAGGATGCAATGTACGATTTTATCTAACTTTATTTTATGTATTTTTAATGAATATTCTTTGAAGATAAGAATATTTTAATAGATAAGTTCAGGCCCGGATTGAGGCCTTGTGAGGCCGTTAGGTTGATAGAATTTGATGGCCTCTTCATTACGCAAGTTCGCCTTCATGTATATATAAAAAAGATATATTTTTAGAGAATGATTTTTTGGTATATAAACACTTCAACTAAAATTTTTAATGATTTTGAAACTCAACAAACAAAATTATACAAAACTAAAAAGTTAGATCAAAAATCTATATGAACATAAAAAGAGGCATAAAACCCCTTCTAAGAGCCTCATTCCAACTAGAAGTGCCAAAATAAATTGTTTCAAATTAGTTAAAAGGAACTTTATAAAATCTGAAAATAAACAAATCGCCTCTGTTCTTATTTATTTATGTTTTTAAAGTTTTTTCAGGGGCCCAAACTGACCCATATTTAAATCTAGCACTGGATAAGTTGTACATGTTCCAGTGTGTGCAAGTCTATCTATCTATCTATCTATCTATCTATCTATCTATCTATCTATCTATCTATCTATCTATCTGACTATCATTATTGTTTTGTCCGTGTACTGTTTAATATATTGTACAGTAATTGTCATCTTTGATAATGGCTTATGTAAGCCGAAAGCTTAGATAAGATTAAAAAATATTTATCAATATTGTGATTTTCTTTCTTCGTTTAATGATAATGCTATTAAGCTTATCAGACGATATAAAAAGAATTTACATAAAATAAATAGACAAAACTTGTCTATATTATTTAATGAAACGTGCATCTATCTATCTATCTATCTATCTATCTATCTATCTATCTATCTATCTATTTTATACGTGTAACTCTTTTATATATACACATAGATATGTGTGTGTGTGTGTACAGAAAAAGTGAATGTATAAATATGGTAAGATAAATATTTCTATAAAATAAAGAAATTTTTTATTCCATTTATTTAATCAGCCAAAACAAATTCGTTTCCCATTTCAATTTTCAAGCAAATATTGTTTTAAATATTTTACTCGTAAAATTAAAACGGAAACATTATATTCAAGCGCTCTCAACCCAAACACAAGAGACTTCTTTTCTTAACAGATTGGTTTCTGGAAATATGCTAGCAATCATGCATTTTATCGATTGATTCTTCAAAGTCTGCGAAATAATTTAGCTTTTATTTTTTAACTGAAGATTTTAATTGCGAAATTTTGCTGCCATCACAATGATTGTTAATTCTTTAATGTTTAAAATTGTCCTTGTATTTTTCGATACCATAATAAAACATACCATTCCATTTTCTTGAAATTTTGTTTTAATACGCACAGATATACACGCACCACGCACGCACACAGTCATAATATATATATATATATATATATATATATATATATATATATATATATATATATATATATATATGGGAAAACAAACTATGCATTTTTATATATTGTGTATTTAGGCAGCAATCCTTCATTTATACATATTTCATTAAAGACGACAGAAAAGCTACTACGATTTAAGCTTTTTATTTAATTTTTCTTGTGTTTCCTTTTTTGTACACATAGTGTGTAGAAACTTTGGCACCCCGAGGCGGTGTAGTGGTTAGTAAGCTTGTCACACTAGAACACTTGCAACTGAATAGTGAGTTCAATCCTCAATGGGTGCCCCATACTTTCGGCCTTGTGCCACATATAAGCTACGCTTGGAAAATCGCTAGTGTGTAGAAACTGTCCAAATGTTTTATAATTCCGAGCGCTTTCAGCTACACTTTTAGACATTATTATCAAGGATAGTTTTATTTTTTCAATTTAATTGGGCGTGTGGGTTCTGTGTATGTTTTTACTGTTATGGGGATGTTTTATTTACCGAACACTGTTAGCACATTGTGGCTGTGTTCGTAGTTAATATTATTAAGTGTTAGCTTTTTCTTTTTATTATATATGAAATATATATATTTTCTATATTTATCAAGACAAATTTTAGACAAAAAGTATAACAACGTGGGAAAAGATTTTCCTGTGTCGCGTTTCGTTCTCGAGCATTTCATCAGAGAT
>OZ010602.1:550000-555000 GCA_963932145.1 Acanthosepion lycidas | reverse complement strand
TGAATCAAGGTGAATTTAGAGGTATTTATTTTTAGACAAACACACCAGTTAATGGAGAACTCTATTCGTCTTAACGAAGAATCTTGCATCAGCAGCATTAATAGTTACTGTTTACAAATTCATTTTTTCCCCCGAAGTGCTCAACGAAATATTTTTTTAGGAGCATGTATATATATATATATATTGTCATCCACAGACAAACTGTTTCACAGTTCATCAGTTTGGCTAGACATCCGATTGCCTCAAGCTGGGAATATATATATATATATATATATATATATATATATATATATTTATATATAATGGTACAAGGGAGTACTGAAATGTCTGCGTGTCTCTGTATTGTGTTTCGCATTATTGACTATTTTAACTTTTCCTAATTATTGGAAGAATTCGCGAAAATATTTCCATTTTTAATTTGCCCAATATTTCTTCATGTCACTCATACGATGTGTCAAAAGTTTGAATAATTTTACCGGACTTTGTAAGTTGCATGTTGTTAGTCATGTTACTGAAACTACACGAAACGTGCTATAAAAAAAACTATGGCTATATAATTTGCACCAAATTTACAAAGACTGCTATTGGTATGAAAACAGTGTTAGTGTCATAGAAGAAATAAAAACAACATCAATATAAAAGGTATGCATTATTTTCTGAAAGTAGTTTTACAAGTCTTTCAGTCATTGAATTTTTGATCTGTTGTTTTTCTTTCTATGAAACAGACTTGCAAATTTCCAAATTTCATCTTTGCTGGCAAATTATCGTTCGCTAACGTAAAGTTTCAACCACAGATATTCATTAGATTTTTTTTTTTGTCGGATATGATGGCGCAATATCGTGTATGAAAATTATTTTCTTTTGAAACTATCTGACATCTTGGTTTCAGGCGTGCCTTCAAAAATCAGCCTATTTTTGAACTATCAACTTAATACTATCTAGAATTCAACAATTCCCAACCACCTTCAATCTCACCCCCAAACATTATACGACATTCTTTATTGGCGTCTTAACCTGTGCCGTTAGTTACCGTCAGTAACAAAACCCTAACAATTGCTCTAATAGTTTCGCCCATTGACATCAGCGCAACGGGGATTCATTCGTTAAACAGAAAAAAAAAAAAGAAAAGAAAACAGTTGAAAAATTAGTCTTCAGGTATTCTGTTGCTAATTTCATTCGATTGCTTTATTTTACGGGATATCAACCGCAATTGGTTATTTATTTAATGCCGACAACATTTTTATAGCTGGTAATATTTTTTTCTAAAAATGTATTGCTGATAATATTTTTTTTTCCTTCAAAAACCTATTTCTGGTAATATTTATTCAATATATTTTTTCTGTATAGGAATATACAAATCATATACATATATATGTGTGTGTATATATATATATATATATATATATATATATATATATATATAGAGAGAGAGAGAGAGAGATGTCTATATATATATATATATAAAACATTTCAACGTTTAACACTCTTTGTGCAAAAAAGAAAGCTCTTGTTCGAACAGAAGGAAAATTAAATAAAAAGCTTAACTGTAGTACCTTGTCTGTCGTTTTTAATGGAACATGCATAAACGAAGGATTGTTGCCTAAATATACAACTATATATATAGATGTACGTATCTATGTATGTATATATATATATATATATATATATATATATATATATATATATATATATATATATACACATATATATATATATATGTGTGTGTGTTTGTGTGTGCAGGTGCTTAAACATGTGCCTGTGCGCCATGTATTCAAGCATCCTCATGGCGTAGTTAAAATAAGCAATAATTAAAAACAGAGTAAATTTTTTTTCCTTCAAAAGAACAAGCGAAAACAAAAAGAGAATAACATAAAAGGTGGAAAGGCAAATTCTGACATTCATGATTCCAAGAGGTTCTGAAAAATTCTCAGACCAACCAGAACAAGAAGTCATTCAGAATTGATTCTGATCAATCGTCATTTTGATAAATTTTTTAAACTGGGTCAGTACGCTTTTGTATAGGACAATATTGTTTGCAGTTAATACACATATTTTGTTTGTAAATGTCTCTTACATAGATAAAATATATGCAATATTAACATCATTATTCTTGTGGCAACAAAAAACAAAATGTCGCTGATATTTAATCGTATTATATTAACTTAATTTAGAAGATTTCAAGCAATTAAAGTAGCCGTAACTGAATGAATACCGTATAATACGCCTTCATCCATAATACGCACCCCTAAAATTGTGCTGAAAGTGTTGGAAAATGCTTCTACTCACGCATAATACGCATCCCTTGTTTGGTAATGAAACCCTATAAATTGTACCTCTCCAATTTCATTACATCCAGCGTTCCCTACTCTTATTAAAAAATGGTTTTAAACATAGAATAATATTATTCTAATTTAGTTTTATGGTGATCCTTATTTTATTTTACATTTGAAAGTATTGTTAGGTACATATGATTGTATTTGACATCCTAATGGGATCGCAATCGCCGAATGTTAGTGCCAAATTGTCGTATGTTTGGGGTGAGTAGTCATTTCGCAACTGAAATTGACTTATGAAACGTCATTTTTTTGTAGGTGTGCATAATACGCACCCCTAAATCTGTTTATTTTTTTTTTTTTTAGAAAAAATATGCGTATTATACATGGGGAATGATGGTAAGTGTATATGTGAGTATGTCGGGATGTCCATCTATGTGATGGTTAAAGTGAATAAAATTAGTACAAGATCGTAGCTTTGCGATTCGGCATGCTTCTTGTTGAGTGTTGTATAAATTCACAGTTGTGCATTTACGGAAAGACTTACAGTCAATCCTTGCAAAAAGCGAGAGTTTCACCTTTGGATATATTGATTTTATGCATATTTGTGTTGCCCAATCATTTTATCAAATAATTAACAACATGCAGTAACTTAAATGCACGCTCCCGCGTACGTGAGTACGTGTATGTCTCTTTCATTGATGCCTGTGCCAATGTATGTTTCTGGATCACGTAAATCAATGCTGTACATTAGGTCTTAGAGAGGTTGCAAACAAAGAAGGAGTCTTATACTCAACACCAGGAAAAGGCAGCTGAAGTTTCTGGGGCACATAATGAGGAAGGAGTGCCTGGAGAATCTGATACTCACGGGCCGGATAGAGGGAAAGAGAGACAAAGGAAAACAACGCGTGAGATATCTGGCGGGCTTAAGCAAGGAAATGACAGGACGTGGTCTTGGGGAGGAAGCAGAGAGAAGGAACTTGCTGAGAGGAGAAAGGGCTTGAGGGAGGTGGAGAGCCATGATCGCCTATGTCCTGAAAGGACATGGCACATAAAAAGAATGAAATGTCTACTTCCACGCTTCAAATGTTAACCTCGATGTCTCTTTAATGATGTCACTCTTTCTACCGAGTTGATTGAATGATTGGTGTCTATGGGCTTGTGTGGCGTATATTGGACAGTCTGCTCAAAGATAAAGAAGAGACTCGAAGTGACGGAGATGTGGTTCTACAGAAGGATGCTAAGGATATCATGGGCCGAGCCTGTGAGCAACGATGATATCTTAGAAAGGTTGCAAATAAGGAAGAGGCTTATACTTAACATCAGGAAGAGGCAGCTGAAGTCTCTGGGACACATAATGAGGAAGGAGGGCCTGGAGAATCTGATACTCACGGGTCGAGTAGAGGGAAAGAGAGACAAGGGAAAACAACGCGTGACATACCTGGTGGGCTTGAGCAAATGGATGACAGAACGTGGTTTTGGGGGAGGAAGCAGAAGGAAGGAACTTATTGAGAGCTGCAAGGACTAGAGGGAAAGCCATGATCGCCTACGCGCCCTGAAAGGACATGACACGTAAAAAGAAAAGAACCCCACGAAAAAAGGGTTAAAATGCAAGTAGCGCCAACCATAAAAGATAAATCATTGGTATTCCAGTGGGTGGCCGCTCTTTTCTTAGAGAGTCAAAAACAGTCCCTCCGTTTTCGCCTCTTCCCTTTGATCCTTTTGCTTCTCTGTCTGTCTCTGTCTCCGTCTCTGTCTCTGTCTGTCTGTCTGTCTGTCTGTCTGTCTCTCTCTCTCATCCACTATTTCTGCTATCATCATTTCTTCCTGGAAAAGAATGTGTAATCAGCTATCTCCTCCTTTTTAACACCATCATCTTCTTGTTCCTCTTCTTTTCTTTTTTTTCACCCTCATTCGCTCTCAAATGTTTCAATATTGATTTTGTGAGTAGAATGAGATTTGTAGTCACAGTGGAGTAACTGCTCGGATTGAGGAATCAGAGAGCCGAGTTCGAATTCCAATCGAATCCATTGCATTCACTTACGTGCTAATACCCCCCACACCAGTTATGGTTAAATAGCAGGACAGGCCAGATTCTATAGCCGTGGATGGTAACTGGTCTAACACTGAAGGAAATGGCAACCTACTGCGGGGAAAAAATCTGCCTCGAAAGATACATGATCGCCAAAGCGTGTATCCCGCATGACACATAACTAACAAAGGGGAGCTATCAAGAACTAAAGAATTTAAATTTAATTTCCTTCAACTTCATCATCATCGAAACCAATTAATAGCGAAAGATAAAGAAACGTCTCTAATATTATTTCATTTGTTTTCATCTATCGACATATCAATAGGTTATCTAATCAAACAGCAGCATTTTCAATTGGATAGAGTTTGATACATTATCAAAATGCAACAATAAATGTCAGAAAATAATGATTTGTATTTCAAAGTGAGCTGTCCTTTTATTTCTTCGGTAATTTCGGATTGAGGAATCAGAGAGCCGAGTTCGAATTCCAGTCGAATCCATTACATTCACTTACGTGCTAATACCTTTGGGAAAGGTATGAATCCTCTTCTTCTCCCCAACCCAGCTATGGGTAAATAGCAGGACAGACAGTGTTCTAAAGCCTTTGATGGCAACTGGTCTACCGCAAAAAGAAATGGCAACCTACTGCGGGAAAATATCTGCCTCGTCAGTCATGTATCGAAAGATACATGATT
>OZ010602.1:537500-545000 GCA_963932145.1 Acanthosepion lycidas | reverse complement strand
TTGGACATATCTGTAAAAATTACGCGAGGAATATAATGTGAGCGCCTATTTAAATAATTTTTAACTACACAGTAATCTTAAAAATTTAAGAAAATATTCTCCGTAATCTAATGTTTTATTGAATTTTAGGTCCTTTGGATTTAAATTTAATACAGTTACCGCCTTTATTTTCTGATAATATCGTGTATGGACGGCCATATTTACAAAGATTTGCACGTTTGTATACACACACACGTACACACAAATTCAAAATTATTTTTAGAATACTAGTGGTAGCTGAATTGTAGTAAGCTTTTCCATTTATGCTTAGTAAATATAGTTTTTACTTAATAAATATATCATCTAACCGGTACAAATTAATACAGAATTTTAAACGATTAAAAACTTTTATTGGAATTTTAAAAAATGAAAACAATTCAGGTAAAAATTAATTATTCATCGAACATTGTTTAAGATAATAGTGTCTATAATATATCTTATTTATAAAATTTTCCTAATGTAATAGTTTTATTGCATTATTTATTTTACGATTCAGATTTTCGGTAACTTGGTGCCCTGTTTTACACAAATAAATTGATCATTTAAATTCTTCAAGGACTTTTGCTTTTAACTAATACAAACATTAATTGAGACAAAATTTAAATTTTCGACATTCCATAAAATTAAATAAGTAGAGAGAAACAGATGTAAAATATACTAGGGTAATAGATGCTAAAATTTCCTATATTAATTTTTGATCCCGAGCTGACGCAAGAATATTTTTAACTAAAATTTCAAAAATTCTAAAAAGGATGAAAAATATAATTTAATAATTCAAAAATACTTTGCTCTTTGCTCTGAAGAATAGCATAAAGAGTTGTTTTTAAGTTTGGAACTCCTCTATCACTCCTCTTTGCTCTCGCTCCAACTTTCTGTAACACCTTGTGTGCTAGTGGCTTCCCGCCTTTATTTGGCGTGAAACGCTTATATATATATATATATATATATATATATATATATATATATATATATGATACCCTATGAAATAGACAAAGTTCGACAATTATTTTAATATATTTTATTGTTATACGTTATTTATATAGACACAAATCTAAGTAAATGCTCTATTTATAATAAACAGTATTAACAATACTTACCGGCCTGAACGTCCAAAAAATGTTCATAGAAAATATGCGTCCTCCAACAGGAATCGAACATGTATCCTACACGGAACCGACATATAGCCTGACGTGCTGAACGTTTACGCTTAGTTACGCTTCGAGCCGATATGAACGTTCTAGGGTGATCATGGAAAATTGTAGTTTAAAAGCATTAAAATCGACCTTGCTAACCAGACGCTCCTATGTAGCTAAACTGGGATAAATTTCTCGGACGTTCAGGCAGGTAGATATTCTTAATACTGTTTATTATAAACAGAGCATTTACTTAAATATTTGTGTCTATATAAATAACGTATAACAATATATATATATATATATATATATATATATATATATATATATATATATATATATATATGAATAAAAACAAAAGAAAATCTTATCCGACACGTTTCGTCCTCTTTAGGGCAAATCAAGGTCAGAGGACGAAACACGTCGACTAAAATAAGTTTTCCTTTTAACCTTTTTCATATTGTCTTTTTGCATATATATTTGAAATATATCTGAAATTTTTGCACACACACACACACACACACACATATATATATATATATATATATGTATTGTTGGTGTACAGGAAATATTGCAAATAAAGAACAGTCAAAAGCTATGTTGTTCAAAAGAAAGGCGTGAATTTTAATTTCTGACAAAAACTTAAATAAACTAAACATCATGAGATTTTATAAATTACTCATTGTCATTTTGATACAAAGGGGGGGATGTATATAAGGAAGTTGGACAATTTTAAATTTACTTTTGTTTCGTAACGCCACCAAAAGTAACAGAGAGTTTTTATGTAGACATATTTATCGATAAGAAATAATAAAAAAAAAAGTATGCATATTAAATTCTTGCAGTTTGACAAAAGATACAACTTCTTTATTAAAACTATCGAATGCGCAGGTCGATAGACGAAAATTTAAAAAGAAGCCAAAAACGAAAAACGCTTATCTACTCAAGCAAACGTAAATTTCAAATGACAAAAATGATTATGAATACGCCTTTATGACAAATTGACTCTTATATTGAAGCAAAATCTGATTTTAATTCTGATTTTAATTCTGATTTTGTGCAAATTTTTATACTTGATTGCTAAAACAAAATTATTTGTTCATATTTAAACCGTTAATGCTTTTGAAATTGAAAATATTCTTGCATATGTTTGTTGCTTGTCAGAAACCGTCCAAAACGGTGTTCCTCTTTGGCCATAAAGAAAACCTGGAACTATGGCAGTCAATGATGTTTAGTTTTTAAAGGTATTTCTTTTGCTTATAGATCAACAAAATATAAAGAAAAAAAGTTGAAAAGGCGATTTTTCTTATTTGTGGACGTGGCAAATATAACCTGCTTTCAAATGATTATATATTCTATAGTTTATAGTGTCCTGCACGCTTTATATACAAATTGCATGATTTGATTTGATTTTAAACGTATTCAAGAACTCAAGAAGACAAAAACGGCCATAAACCTTCACTTCTAACCTTAATCCAGTTTAAAATATTGGAATTCGTATCCATGTGCAACAACGGCCATTTTAAAGAAAGATAACGACATCCATCAGGTATTTCCTATTTTTAAAGTGGCATCAAAATATTTGTATTTTCCTCAACTTATCCCATTTACTGGGGGTCTAAAGTGAATATCATAAGATAAGACTAATTCTATACTTTATATTTTCGAAAGTTATATTTATCCCGTAGGTAGGCGGGAAAATTATCAAAAATATAAGAATTTTGATGATAATGTAAATGAATATTTTTTAAATTCCTAAAATAATAATAATAATAATAATAATAATAATAATAATAATAATAATAATAATAATAGTGCCTCCTTATTGATATGGCAGTCCCTGAAGACTGCAATGTATCTTTGAAGATATTCAAAAAGCTGTCAAAATACAAGGACCTTGAAATAGAAATCTCAAAAATGTGGCACATGGGAACGTCAACAATCCTTGTTGTAGTTGGAGCCCTAGGATTGGTTGGAAAGATTGCAGTAGACTAATTGAAGGGATTCCTGGAACTCCGTGCCTCAAAGAAATACAAAAAATTGTTCTCACGAGTACAGCCCACACTTTACGAAGGGCTTTATTTATGTAATTTTTTTTTGTTTTATCAGTGGAAAGTGTCATGATGCCATTTCTAACCTTAGGTCCCTGGGCGGGAAACGGAAAGAAATGTGTAAACGCTAGAAATCAAAGAAAATAATAATAATAATAATAATAATAATAAAATAATAATAATAATAATAATAATTAGAAGAACAACAACAGCAGCATCATTAGGCTTGGTGACTGAGATAGTTGCATCTTTCCAACTGCTGTTAATGGTCAGGGTTTGCGCCCTGGAAAAAAGAATTGACGTTGCTATTGGCGAAACATATTCTTCCCACCTGTTTTTATTTTTGGCTGTATTATGCTTAGCTTGAGGAACTGTAACAAAAGCAAATCTAAATTCCTTCATTCGGCAGTAAAAAAAATGGCTTCGGTATGAAAACGTGAGATTATTGTTGAACGCGTCTTGTCGAAATAGCCGCACATGTTATTCGAAACGACGACGACGACGACGACGAAAAGGGAAAGAGGGCGAAATATGAAGTGTAATTATTTGCAGTTTATAAAAGAAAAAAAAGAAGAAAAAGCATAAAACGAATCGCGGCTGTGGATGCTTAAAAATTTCGAGAGAGGTGGGGGGAGGAGGAGGGAAATTAAGGTGGGGCAGGGTAGATTAAAACAACGACCGTGGACGCCGATATTAAAGATTTCACGCCTCTGACTCACAAGATAAGAGATTATAAAGAAGAGATGGAAGTATAGATGTAGGAACACACACAAAACACACACACGCACGCACATACCCACACACATGTGTGCTTCTGTGTCGGACGAAACATGTGTGTTAACTCACAAACGCGCCAATACATGAATATAAGTTCAAATGTAAATGCATAGTTCTAAAATATGCGTGTTCAAAAATACAAAAATCTTTACGAAGGGTTAGATGAGGTGTGGGGGGGAGGTAGAATAAGGGTTAGGGGAGGTGGGGTAGAATAAGGGTTAGGGAAGGTGAGGGTAGAATAAGGGTTAGGGTTAGGGCAGATGTGGTACCTGCTGAAAAAGAATAAAATGGTTGTCTTATCAAAATCTCAAGTAACTTTCACTAGACATTCAGACTGTTTTTTCTTTTAATCTCTTTATCTATCTTTATCCATCTAAATTCACACGCACATACACACAGATACACCATATACGCACACGCAGACACACCATATACACGCATAACACATATGAGGTGGTGCTGAAAAGTCCTCGGTGCGTCCCATTTTCCAATGTATTTCAATGAACAAGCATAAGAATACAAATACATTAGGAAGTGGGTTGGGACACCTCAGCGTGGTGTAATGGTTAACGAGCTTGTCTCGCTAGAACAATTACAACTGAGTTGTGAGTTTGATCCTCACTGGGTGTCCCCTACTTTCGGCCTTGTACTACATCTAAGCTACGTTTAGAAAATCATTTGGGCAGTATATAATGGTTAGCAAGCTTGTCTCACTAGAACAATTACGACTGAGTAGTGAGTTCGATCCTCACTGGGTGCCCCATACTTTCGGCCTTGTGCCACATTTAAGCTACACATGGAAAATCACTATTGGGAAGTTGGTGGGGGAACACCTTGGCGTGGTGTAATGGTTAGCAACCTTGTCTCGTTAAAACAGTTATGACTGAATGGTGAGATCGATCCTTACTGGGTACCCCTTACTTTCGGCCTTGTGCCACATCTACGCTGCTCTTAGAAAATCAACATTGGGAAGTGGTAGATGTCGAAAACCTTTTAACACCCTCCGATATGCCCGCCTAACTTCCTAGTGAACTCTTAAAAAAAAATAATACACATTTTGAAATTAAAAAAATATAGAAATCTTTGCATGTACCTAATATGGAGGTTCTGTCGGGTCGAACCAATTTTCAAAATCTAACCAAATGACCGAACAATTTATTTTGGAAGCCCTTCTTGATGGGACTGAGAACTTTTTCAACACTCCTCATATATATATATATATATATATATATATATATATATATATATATATATATATATATATATATATATATATATATATATAGCACATATGTCTGTTCTGTAACTGTATATATGTATGTAAAAAAAGGTTCTGGGGATCATTTATTATTGAAAATTTAGCTTTTAAAAAAAATTTTGCCGAAAGTGAAAAATAACAATTTTAACAACCTGAATGAGAAATGCACAGACCTAAAAGTGTACCTGAGAGAAAGAAAGAAAGGAAGAAAGAAAGAAAGAAAGAAAGAAAGAGAAACATACAGATAGAGAAAGAAAGAAAGAAAAATAGCTATATATATAGAGAGAGAGAGAGAGCGAGAGTGAGAGTGTGCGTGTCTGTATGTATGTATCTAAATATGTGTGCATATACAGGCTCGTACATAAATAAATTCACAACCATCTTAGATTTGTTTTCATAAATATATTCATATCAAGAGATGAGCTGAACAGATTTATACGTCAATAAAAAGATATTTTTTACTGATTCTGAATAGTTTTGTTTCATCTGATTTTCAGTTATACCTTATCTAATATTCAGTTTGTGTTGACAAATTAGGAATCATTTCCCAGTTCGATCGGTTCCATAATTTTCTAAAGGTATTTTCTTCAGTTCATCATTAATAAATTTCCATAAAATGGTGCTTCCAATTCATTACGTTTTCAGTAAGCAAAATAATATAATAATATTAACATTTCTTAATTCATAAAACATGCACACGCACATAAATATTCACATGCACAAACACACACGCATATTGTATATGTTTAAGAAAAATATTTCAAAGTAAAAATGTAGTTCGTGAGTTTTTGGCTTGTAGACAAACGCAGATTATTTTTAAGAAATAATAGTGGTTTTCTCTCTCTTTCTTTCTCTTTACTTAACCTCAACAAACATTTTGATGCTTGTAAAAAAACGTAATTCAATACGAGCGACGTACAAAGAATAATCTTACATAAGATTTATAGAAACAGCGCTCACCTTTTTCAAAAACATTTAGTTAAGCAATTCCTGTTAGAGCGAATTTTCTCGCACTTGGACAAAATAAGAAAATAAGCTATTCAGCTGTAAAACAAAATCGCTTTTCACCGCCTTCACTATTTCTACCAAGCAAAATACATCTTCTCGACTGAAACGTTGAAAACTGAAGGTCACCATTTTGCTGAAAACTGAAGGTCACCATTTTGCTGAAAACTGCACCAATAGTCAATGAACATTTAAAATATGTAGTTCTCGTTTATGTTGCAAGAAAGACAATCAACACAGATCGACTTTGGAATAAAGAAATAAATCAGTCGTTTACAAAACTGTTTAGATTTTCAATGCCAATAAGGTTTTAGGTTTTAGTACAAAATGCATGCTAGAAAACATACAGAAAGAAACACATGCACACACATAGACAGACACGCAGAGAAAACGTTGCTTTCCTCTAGACATGATAAGAGATTTAAAAAAAATTGTAATCTGTCAATTTGTATATGAATCAAGCGGATTAAACATGATATATAAACATATCTGTTTCATATATAAAGTTATCGATAAGTTCAAAATCGGACCAGTTATATGTAGTACCTCTAAATATTCGATAAAAACTGAGCATATATGATGAAAAAATACCCCAAACTTAATAAAGGCAAAGTTTTATCGTTAAAATCTTTATGTCAGTTGTAAGACCAAGAGGAAAGATCAAAGAATTTCATGATGTAAAATTTATTTATTTTTTAACCCTTTTTAGAACCATTGAAATGTTGGTTAAATTAGTATCGGAATTTTCAGTCTTTTTGCAATGCAAATCACACTGATTTGGAAATTCTTGCAAAAATCAGATAATTTCTTATTTTACTGAAAATTTCAGGATTTATTTACAAATGAATGTAATTATTTTTTAAAATGTTTCTCTTTTAGAAAATCTTTGTAAAAATATTTTTTTACACCTGTTAACCTCCACGTATTTAATATTATGAAAGTTTTTAAAATTTCTTTTGTAGCGTTTAATGTTTATACTACTTATAAGAACACGTCCTTGGAGAGTTTAAATCATGAATTTTGTTTTATCTAATAGTTACACAAAATCTGCTACGAATGGTAAAATAAAAAATACCATAAAACTAAGATATTTTATAATTAGAAAAGCTTTTAATTGTTTTTATGTATAAAATGTCTTATGGACATTTAAGAAAAAATTCAATCAATAATTAATTTTTACCAGTACTGTTTTTATTTATTTAAAATTTTATTTAGAATAAATTATAAACTTTTGACT
>OZ010602.1:530000-532500 GCA_963932145.1 Acanthosepion lycidas | reverse complement strand
TACTTAAATATTTGTATCTATAAAAATATGAATGTATGTGTGTGTGCCCTGATGACTGCGTTTAGCAGGAAAAAGTCTATCGATTCCGAGTATTGCCTTTAATGTTCCCTTATATATATATATATATATATATATATATATATATATATATATATATATATATATATATATATATATATATATATATATATATATACTGCTGATGTTAATAAATTGGTGCTCGATATGTGTGTGTGTGTAGTGAGAGAGAGAATAAGAGCAAAATATATAGAGAAGATAAATTTCACTTAGTCTAACAAGGCTGCATAAGAAAAATTGTGTAGCGCCAACCTTACAAGTAAATGCTGTCTTGAAAATCACCCTACGAAATCTTACTAGAGAAACCACAAAAACCTGAACTGCATGCTGAAAAATTCCCGTCCTGTTTTTGGAAAGCAGGTCGGACTTAGTTTTCAACATTGCCTCGTATATACAAGATATGTCAAGTATTTGAGAACACATCTTTAGCAGGCAATAAATGGATGACGACCAAACGTAATGTTACGTGGTATGTGGCAAATGTTAACACTCCCATTTCTCTTTCATTCGAACCGAGAAGCATTGTCATGGCAGTTTCCACTCTCACACGAGAAATATATATGGGCACGCCATGTTCGTGTCACTAGCCGTCAAGCACAGGGACTTGGAGATAGTAAGCTTCTTGGAAGTGGTCAGGTGAACAGGAAAAAACAACATATGTACAGACGATGATGTGCATCCAGTTCACGTCATCTGCGATAGTCCTGGGGGTCGTATGGAACAAATGCCATAAAATGCCGCTCCACTTCTCGTAGAACCTCAATGTCAGTATTACTACCTCTAGGTGTTATATCGTCGAAGCAGCTGCCCATGATTGCAGCAAGATTCCGTACCTTCCTGCCTGGCTCACCGATAATTTTCATCATCATGTTACCTTCAGCATTCCGCCTTTTAGCTCTCCTGATTTTAATTTCTCCTGATCCATCATCGAGAAGGAGACCAACTAACAGTTTCCCAAAACACGTGTACTGAGTGCTTACTATATTTGAGAACTCCTTGATCCGGACATGCAGTTACTGGGGGTTGAAGGCGATTTTATTGAAAAGACTTTTTTAAAATTAAAAATATGACATCTGTATCTATAAATATAAAGAAGAGGATATCTGTCTGTCTGTGTGATACCTTTTAAGTCGAGATCCATCCAACCGATTTTGACCAAACTTGGCACATACATTGTACAATGTATGAGATAGGTTCTTAGCGTAAAAAAAATCAATAATTTAAAAAAAAATCAATAATCGATAAAGCCGATCAAAATCGATAAATTCAACTTTTTTCCTCTGATTTTTTTCAAACTCGGTATGTAGGTTACTTACATCATGATGATCTCAACGATAACTCATTTTTATTTCTACGCCACTGCGTTTAACGAAAAACCGGGAAAAACGAAAAATAGATTTCAACAAATTTTAAATTAAAAACTCCCTCTAGTTTCAAGCAAATACGAACTTCATTCAATTGTAGACAACAATAGGTTGATTGTTTAACAGTAATTTTAATTTGTGCCACCCATATAGTGAAAACCCGTGTAAATAGCGAAAAGTGGCGATTTTTACTGTTTTTTTTTTTAAATTTTTCGTTGATCTTTTAATCAATTTTCACCAAACTTAACAATTGCTTTATAAATGTATCCTCTTTTACATCCCTGGTAGCACACTGGCAAATTGGATTTCAAAACCCGCAGAATAACTGGGGTCTGAAGTGGGTCTTCATGTTGCCTGTTTTACCCTTCATGTCCTCGGCTAACTTTCGATTGAATAAATACAGACTACTTCTGTTGTATCAGTAACTGCATTAATTCAAAATGATTTTAATGAAAGTACTTTAAAATAATTGAAGAAGATGGACTCTATTACATCTAAACATGATGCTGTTTTTGCTCCATTCTAATTGAACGATTTTTCTGATCGACCAGCTGGGTATGGCTGTTAGTAAATTAATATTGAAAAAAAAAACCTGCCTTTCCACTTTTTCTTCACTTTTGTTCGGACGCTTCAAATTTAATCTAATAATTATTACGTATTAGTAGGAGATACTAACACGCAATAATTATTATATTGAAATTTTTTCTATTGAATATTTTAGGTTTTCTTTGAGTAATTATTTGTTGTCAATTATATGTCGCAACCTGTATTTGCTTATCTAACAATATTCTTAAAATAATTAGTCTGAGTAAAACTTCGGTCAGTTTTCAACAGTCAATCAAAAATTTCTTATTTTCAATTTGATATGTGCCGAAAAGAGATATATTTGTTCGAAGTAGCAAAGTGGTTGTTAACTACTATAACCGGGTAGGAAAATCTAGCAGGTAGCCGTAATTGACTGGTCCTCGTCGTAATGGTAGGCAATAGGTGTAGGCAATAGGCAAAGACAATGGGCGGAGTCCATGTACCTCCACATCAGTCTGTATTTATGGCTGACA
>OZ010602.1:502500-527500 GCA_963932145.1 Acanthosepion lycidas | reverse complement strand
CTTCATTTGCATGTGTCCATTTGCTTGACCTTCAGGTTTTTGCGCTTTACGATGACCCATGCAGAATTTTCAATCACATTATTGGACCTCCTAATCACACGCGAACACATCAAAGCCTCCCTCGAACAGCTGCTTTATCATCGATCTGGACAGCAAAGAGTCAGATGCGTTCAATGGGGAGATTCGTCCTTGTCGAAAAAGGAATATATCCTGTGTAAATGAGGAGACGTCAAGAAAGCAAAGAAGTGGGTGGGTTTACACCGACTCTAGAGTTACAAGCGGTTCTTTTAAGTTTGTTTGCATTTTGAATATTAACGCACGAACGCATTTCATCGTGCAAATCATAATCAAGACAATATAAATATCAATAATTTCTCTCATCATAACGAAAGCTTACAATGTGAACGGATTTTCATGTCTCCTCAGACATACAAAATTTTAACTTTCTAACAAAAGTTGTATATTTCTAAATACATTGTTTGCTGCTCAATAACAACAAAGATGAGGACAATGGTCTGAATAAAACAGTGGGTTATTTTTATTTAATTCGTTTAAATTTTAAGTTTAATTTTTATTTACTTCAACAGCTATTAAGGAGATGTGATTAAATATACTTTAATGTTTAAAAAAATATTCAGTATTATTATTGTTTAGGTAATAAGCATTATAACATAGCACAAATAGCTATATTGTGGGAAAAGGAATTTTTGAAAATATACACATTTTTTTAAGTATGGTTATTTTTTTAACTTTTATCAAAAACGACCTTCTTGTACATGTAGTTATAGATAATATTATACATTAATTACTAAGTCTTTTTTAATTAATAACTATTTGTGCTCAGTTGTTAACATTAATAGCTATCTGCTGATGTGTTAAAATATTGGAATAATGCAATAATAGAAATTTAAATTTCATTTCTCTGATAGATGTCACGATCTGTTAAACAGAAAGATTTGAAAAGTAAGTGAGGTAACTTATTTCTTTCCAAGTAATATCTTGATAAGTTTGTAAGAATTAGGAGGCATTCCCTTGTGTGCCAGCAAGCACATCTCACAGACCATTTTGTTGCAAGTTTGATTTTCACTGTGCTCGATTTATGTGACCTTTTGCCAGAAGCTGAGTCAATATATATATATATATATATATATATATATATATATATATATATATATATATATATATTTAGTGAAGCCTCTGATTGACATGGTGTTGCTACTCCAACTAATGATTACTTTTCTGGTGCGAAGAAGAGCTTAAAAGTTAGAACGTTCTATTCGATTCCAATTTCTAATGTCAAATAACACAATGCAAACTTGCTACAAATCCTGACAAGGCAGACCTTCTTTAAAGGTTTCAGCAGGGACTATTCCTCTTCAAATCTTGTGGACTTATTATTAATAATTAACTTATTAACTTATTAACTTTTCTGTTAATTTACTAACGTCTTTATATTCACGAATAAATCTTGTTTGATTTTTCAGGTGTATTATCGTTAGGGTATGCTCATTTTTTTTCGATGTTTTAACTTTTTCTTGTCTCAGTATCTAGACCAATCGGGTCTCAGACCGCCATGTTGCAATCTTCAAACTCTATTTCTATTCTAAACGACAAAAAATGCCAGTTTAGCTTTGTTGAAAATTGGCGATGTGATCTTTATAGAAATTGATCAATGTCCGTAAAGAGTGAGAATCAACAGGATTTTTCATGTAATCTGTTTTTTCTCTGTTAAGTCATTTACTTAAAATATAATTTTTTGTATTGCGATCTTTTTTTCTTTTAATACCATGTATTTTTTTTCAGTATCTTATTTCTTTTTGTATCATATTTTCTTTAACTTTGAGCATTTTGAGGATCATACCTTTAATAATACCTTCTGAAGCGATTCAAAGATTGCCTGAAAAAATCACATCAACCATTGCCAATTGGTCAACCCTAGCTGAGAACCGTGACGCCTGGCGTCTCACTACTAACCATACTATCTCCTTCTTTGAAAATACCTGCAGGGCCGCTCTCAGGGACAAAAGACAAAAGAGGAGGAAGTACTGCAGTGCTATCCCATCGAGCCCTGGACGGACATTCAGCTGCAAGTACTGCGATCGTGTATGCCTGTCCTGCATTGGACTTAATCACAAACATGTCTGCAAGCGAAGTGTACATACTCCCTCTTGATCGTTTTGCAAAGCCAAGCCATGATTATTATTATTATTATTATTATTATTATTATTATTATTATTATTATTAAATAATCAAAGCAGATGGGGTCGGGTTTGAACATGAGGAGGCGGTTCAAAGTCACTGCATAAAAGCTATATTTGTAATCTTCACATGTCTTTCTTTAGTTTGTTGAATAGAGTGGTAAGAAAATACGAGTTCTTTCGATAAAATCCGCTGCTTAAATAGGGAATGAATGCAAAATAGAATATGTCTAAAGGAAATGAAGATAAGTTATATTGTATCTGGAAAGTTCTAAATTGGTTGGAATTCTTGAAGGTCGAAAATGGAAAATTGGTTTATTATTTGTAAAACTCTTGTTCCTTGTGTGCCTTGTTTGGTGGATTTTCGCTGACACCAATGATTCGTGGTCAAGCCTAGTTAATATTTTATTTCATATCGAAAAGTGATTTGTTGAGACAGCAATTAGACGCTCCTCATTAGGTCAATAAACACCTGTTCTTTAGGTTTGGCCTTGTGCCATACTCAACTAAAGATTATAAAATTTTCCCTTCAAACATGTATATATAGGTATGTGTGTGTGCGCGCGCGTGGTGGAAATGTAAATTTTCAATCAATCAGGAGAAAAACTTTCTGTATGCGTGTGAACAGAAACTCATATATGACGTTACACAATGATGCTATTGCTCAAGGTAGGCTATTTCTTAGTTAATATAAGATTTTTGGATACTTTTGGGGGTATATATATATATATATATATATATATATATATATATATTTTCTTTTTTTTACATGAATCATTCATACAAAAAGTAGATTAGTAAATTTAATGACATAAATGGCGAAAAAGATCGTAAACAAATTTATTAAAGTTATTTAAATTTCTTATCCGTTAATAATAAGACATTTCTAAAAAAACATATTTCGATTAACATTTAATCTTTCGTGTCCCGCTACTACCTGGATTTACTAAAAAAACAAATTAATTTCCATGCCTGAGGATGGCTGTAAGTACAGCTGAAAGTACTAGCAAAATAAAAAAAAAAGATCTTATAAAACTTGAAGATATTAAAAACAAGGATCATAACATTCATCGAGTGGTTCGAAGGTTAATGTAACTTTAATAAATTTGTTTGCGAAGATGTTTCTCGCCATTTATATCATTAACTTTACTAATCTACTTTTTGTATGAATGATTCATGTAGTATAAATTGAACTGCACCACATATTTTATATATATATATATATATATATATATATATATATGTTTATACCAAATAGGGAGAAAGAACAGATTGAGTAAAAATCCACTATTCGTAGCATAATTTGTTTTTAAATTTCATTAGAAATCATTAAATACATAATGAAATGGCTATATAGACATATATATATATATATATATATATATATATATATATATATATATTATTTTATTATAATTTTTACCCTCCCCCCACACACATACATACATACATATATATTTATATATATATATATAGATTATTTTTATTATAAGAAATTATAATAAAAACATGTTGAAATCGCTACACAAAAGCTTTCATGTTTCAATAATCTGATTGTACTTCTTCAGGCGATGATAAGTAACTGGTGATTAAATTTATTAATTTATTATTAAATGATTTAAAAAAAAATTCTTAAAAATAATTTAATCACCAGTTACTTACCATCGCCTGAATAAGTACAATCATATTATTGAAACATGAAAGTTTTGTATAGCGATTTCAACATGTTTTTATTATAATCTCTTATAGTAAAAATAATCTCACTCTCTCTCTCTCTTTCTCTCTCTCTCTCTCTCTCTCTCTCTATATATATATATATATATATATATATATATATTTATATGTGTGTGTGTGCGTATGTGCATGCATATGTATATAATTTTTTGATATCTATTAAAGTAAGTACCCTACTAGATTGTACACTTCTTTACAAACTCGTTCGTATTTAACGAGATGTATTTTCGCGGAACTGAGATAAGGTCCCAACGAAATGATTTAAACTCACCGTAAGCAACGGAAAAGGATTTAGTTGCTTTTCAATTTGCAATCGATTAAATAACAAAGACCTTTCAAAAGATCCTTACAAACAAACGTTTTTATAGTATCTCCTTCTAGTTTGGAAATGACAGCACAGTTTTTTAAATTTCTGCTTACTCTCTCTCTCTTTCTTTGTCTTTCTTTCTGTCTTTCTCTTTCTCTCTCTTTCTCTCTCTCTCTCTCTCTTTGTGTTTTTCTCCATCGGTGTCACTGTCACACGCGTGCGTGCGTGCATACACATGATCATTCAGATATAAATACATACATAATTTTGCATTTTCTGTGCTGAAAAAATACGCATACAGTCTTTTACAAATACACCGACACATATGGATATATTAATACGTATGTGTGTGATAGATCCCTACTGTTTTTAATTCCCCTTAGGCACTATTGTTGAAACGCCAACTTAATACTATTAATAACACATGCATAACCTCTCTTTCTTTTACACACACGCAAACACATCTTTGCATACGTATACGTAGATCTGATCTGATGGTATTAAAAACTCCTTATTTGCTCCCTATCGCTTTATGGTGGTAGGCGCCAGTATGATTGTAGCAATTCTGATAATCCGTGTAACAAATATCTGAGTAAATCTTTCACACTGGAATTTGCTGGAGTTATGATATATGAGGGTTGGGTCATGTGACCTCTAAATTATTCTTTTTTTTTTTTTTTGCTTTACGTGGGTGGTTTTACTTATGTACAAATTCACATATGTACATAGTATACTTTTACGTATGTCCGTATGTTGTCTATATTTGATTCAACATTACTGGCTCAGATTGTTTGCTCAACAGCAGACAACACTCCTAAATACAAAACGGATTTCAATCTTTTTCGTCTGAAGCTGGACAGATACAATCTTACTACTATTCTTATAGCTATATACTGCTTGACTTTACAATGCCCACATGACACAAAAATTGATAGTCAAAGACGAAATTATTCAATTTTGAATATTTTTATCCATTCCTCAAGATCTGATGATGCCAGTTTGTTTGTTTGTTTGTTTGTTTTTTAAAGTGTCGCTTGTCTTCCCCATAACGTAGGAATAACAATGGTGACACTCCATACACCACATGACTGTCTTTGCTGGAATTGTCACATATATTCTACTGAATAAATAGTCTAGAAGTTTTCACCGATAAAATAATTATATAAATTACTTATACCTTGCACGAATCAATCAATTTAAAACGATATTTTCTACTGTCTTAATAATTTAGTTTTTTCCTATTTTGCATAATTTGCCTGTCAGATTTGTTGTATTTACTCTATTGTTCTGAAAATTGAGTTTTATATTCGTTTTTTTTTTTGGTGCTTATTAACAAATAAAAAAACCTGGCATCACACGGGCATTAGATTTTGGGACATGGATAAAAATATTCAAAATTGATGGATGTACGAATAATTTCGCTGCTGACAGAATATATATGTGTGTGCGCGCATGTGTCATGCTGTAGAAGTTATAGAACAAATTTAAGACAATATATATATATATATATATATATATATTATATTATGTGTGTCTGTACATATACACACACACACATATATATATATATATATATATATATATATATATATATATATATATATATAATTATTTATTTGAAAATTATAATTCAAACATGTTATAAAATCACAACAAAAAAATAGCCATTTTCGTTTCAACACTTCTGGTGTCTTATCAAGTGATGGTGTTGAATATATAATAAAGGGTTTATTCTACATTCAACATCATCACTTGGTAAGACCAGAAGTGTTGAAGCAAAATGGATATTTTTGTAGTGATTTTATAACATATTTATTTGTTTTATGTTATAATTTTCGAATAAATAATTATATTTGCTCTACTCTGTATTGAGCACTCTTTAAGAATAGTATTTGTTCATTATTGGAATTTATTCCGTTTACACCAATCCTATACTTATATATATATATATATATATATATATATATATATAATATCTGTGTGTTTTTGTGTGTGAAACTAAATGAAAAGGTTGTTCCGTTGACTATAAAATTATAGTGGATTTCGTTACTTGTTAAGTGGAAACGAGGTTTGGATATTCTTTGTTTTTCATGCAATAATGAGTGTCACCTATTTATTCGAAATGTCAATACATAAATTCTCAGCTGTTACTTCACCATCTTCCAATCTGTGCAAAGAATATTTCACAAATTTTTACATGACGAAAATATATTATGAAATATCGAGTCGTATTTCCGATCAACTATGGATGAAAAAGAGGCTGGTTCTCCCTCTCTCTCTCTCTCTCTCTCTCTCTCTCTCTATATATATATATATATATATATATATATATATGTGTGTGTGTGTGTGAACAGATGGATAGATGTAGGTAAATGCACGACGAAGCGTTCGTATAAAAATACGTATATATATCCTATAGTGTAAGAAGAAAGAGTTCTCAATGTTAAATAACAGAGCTATTTAATATATTAAAAATATACATAAAACTGTACGTTGATTGCAGTCTTCGGAGTTTCATGTCATTTGCAATCTTCAGGGTATTATATATATATATATATATATATATATATATATATATATATATATATATATATATATATATATATAACAGATCAAGATCAAAATCAAGCAGAGTAAAAAATATTTTACAATCAATTCTCCAGATAATTGGATGTAATTTCCACGAAACTCAGAATAAGAGCATGTTGAATAAGCACACACACACAAATATATATGTATATATATGTATATATATATATATATATATATATATATATATATATATATATGTGTGTGTGTGTGTTCCTCTCATGAACGGGCATACACACTAACTCTCACGCATACATACACATACAACTCTAAGCACGGGCATAAAAACCACAAATATGTTAATTTGTTCAATGCACTTGTAACAATGCTCAGTTGTATGTGTGTCCACATTTATACAAACATGCATCGATGTAATTCATTTCTCCTGTAATCGTATAAACTTATTAAACTTGTATTCAATCTGTTATGTGCCATACGTGATACACACTTAGGCGATCTTTCGATACATGCCTGACGAGGTAAATTCCCCATGGTAGGTTGACATTTCTCTCTGCGGTCGTTCATTTGCCATCCGAGGCTACAGAACTCGGACTGTCCAGCTATTTACCCACCATAGCTGGGGCCGGGGAGAAGAAGAGGATTCATACCTTCCCAAGGAAAGGTATGAGTAAGTGCTAATACCCTTGGGAAAGGATCTAACTGTAATTCGAACCCGGCTAATGTAATGGATTTAATTGAGAGTTTTATTAAATTAAAAAAAACCCTCGGACAATTTCACGACCAAACTAACATGTAGATTACCAAACCCGACAAAAATCAACGTTGGAAAAATAACCAGATGAATGTTAGAAAAAAATATGCTCAAAACTAAGAAACACACTGAACAGAAATCAAAGGAAAAATACAAAAGCAACAATCAATTGGTTCAATAATAATACTAATAAAGAAAACTGATCCTTCACGCAATAAAGGACTTTTCCAATAAGAATCAATGTAAAGAAAAAAAAAAAGTGACAATACAATAAAATTGGAAAAGTACAGCACAACACTCGAATCTATACAACATGGCGCTCGACTCAGAAATGATTCCGTTCGGATTAACTCGGTTCAGCAATGTTGCTCGAAAACCGAAATTTTGTTCGATAAACGAGGCATTTTCATCTCGAATTTTCTTTTCGAAAACCGATTTGTTCGACATGTGAGACGTTTGAGAACCGAGGTTTCTCTGTATATAAAGACAATCATACGAAGAGAGTTGAAAAGTTGCCGACTCGACGTAAAAGGAATTTGAAAAAATTCTGATTTTGGTTATTTGATTTTTGGCAGAAGTCGCATGAAATAATTTTGTTAATCAACGGAACAACAATTGCATTTATTTTCACACACACACACACACACACACACACACACACACACACACATATATATATATATATATATATATATATATATATATATATATATATATATATATATATATATAACAGTGGTGGAAAAATGTAAATGACCAATATCTGCATTTTTTTAAAATGGTGGGTGGAGTATGCATATGAAAAATACTTTGCTCTCTTAATCTTGAAATCTAGACTCAATTAAATCTCTGTAGTCATTCTTTCGTTTTGCTCCAGAGAATGAGTGAGAGAAGCATATTTCTTTAATTACATTATTCGAACTGTTATCCTCACTTTCATTGCTATATTCACAACGTTTCGGTCGTTGTACGCTCTAGCCTTCTTCAGTTAACTGAAATTTCGAGTCGAAACCTTTATTTTGTTCACCGTGATAGATTGTTCTACTTCCACAGGCCATACCTCTTCCGGATGTTTCAGTTATTTCCTTTTAACTCAAATCTCCAAGGTTTTTTTTTTTTTGTGCACCACTGCTGTAGCCTGGTATTGAACTCACAACTCTCTGGGTCTAGTCCCTGGATCTAACAACGCCTTTATCCCCTGGGCCATTTCTGTTTAATATGTGACTGAAAACTTTCAACGGTCGGAATATTGAGATAGCTTTGATTTTCTGGTGGCTAAAATCTTCCAACGTCATGTATCTTCTTACCTGAGGAATCTTACGTCTGGAATCTTCCAATATGGCGTTGTTTCTAAGATTAAAATGTGAAACGTTGATAATCATATGCCTTAAAAAGAATTATTTTTACTTAAACTGTTTACATGTGAATTTGGAATTTTGATTTAAATTTAATTTCATGCTTCCAGAAATCGTCATGTCTTACTTGTCTGTCGAAATTCTAATGGAACTATTTAAATCAGTGGTTAATTTGCAATTATAAGCTTCAAAAGCCTCCGGTAATGAGAATGTACCATTCTGGTGTGAAATTACTTGTTTATTTCGAAAATGACATTAAAACATTGCGCTCGGTTACCATTTTCGATTTATTGTCAATGTAAGTTCGATCTCTTTCGCGTTCTCCGGCCGCCATTGCTGGTGTTGTTTACATACGTTTTCATCTAGTAATAATACGCGGAAGCTTACTTAGTTAACCGGCCTTTTTATTGCTTTTCAAATCTTACTGGTCTTGATTACTGAGTGATTTTCGCGGATGTTATTTTAAAATGCACTTTTTTAAAAATGAAAATTTAAATGAATAGTGTTTTTCTTTTTTATTAAATTGGCTATAGAAACAATTGAAAGCTTTTCTAAATAAATATAATGTCATATTTTCCAAAAATATTCTTAAGAAGTCTTTTTTTTTTTGTTTTTGTTTAAATTTCATTGTTCCTGAAATCATAATGTTTTACTCGTCAGGCCAAATTACAATGGGGCTCTTTAAATCAGTTCAATCGAATTCGCTTCACTGTCATTCTTTTCTTTGGTACGTCTAATAAAAAGGGCGAGTGGATATTACAAACTCTGCCTGGTTGAAAAAACACACATGTAACGTGCGCATGCGTAATTGCGTGTGTGAACGCACGCACGTTAAAAAAAAGCATGCATATTGTCTGTTCCAATGGTATTGACTAAATGCAGTTAAGAAGTCGGTATTTAAAAATGTAAGGAGGAATATCAAAATACTTTAGAAAGTTCAAGAGCAAATAGTTATTTAGTTACTGGGTCGTAGGCAAATGATAAAATATTCTTGTTTCTAACATTTACCGCCTGTAAGTATTGTATCTTAAAGGCAGATAAACACTTGCTTTTTTATGTCAACTGCAACAACCACTTCGTTCGTCGTAAGGTGTGCCTGAAGCGTGTGGCTAATTCTATCAGGTTTAGTTGGCCCCACCTTACTCCACTTTCGACGAAGCCAGACAAAGAGAATCTCTGTAAAGAGAATCCCGTTTCGTCTTTTGCTTCTTTCATGAAACAGATTAGAAAGAAAAAAAATGACATGGAGCAGGCCAAGTATATCTTCATTTTTTTTTTTAGAGCATGATTTCAATAACACACGCATAATCTGAATAACGCATTTACTTGCAATAAATCCAAACATTCGGATCGATGCAAACTCATATTTTAGTGATTAGCTGAGCACACACATACACACACATACATATATACGTGTGCACGTAGGTACCCCAATAAGTCATGAGCTTCATCATGAAAACATATTTAATCTAATGTTTTTAACATAGTCTCATTTTGCATTTGATCATGATAAAAGGTAAGATCAAAATTCGACTGTGGAAGTCTCCGAACTTTTACTGAATTATCCTTATTTTTCTCTCTCTGTCACTCTCTCGCACATACGCGCGCATACACCAAAACCAATCACACACACACATACATACATACATACAGATATATATATATATATATATATATATATATATATATATATATAAGTGAACATTGAAGTCAACACTCAGGGGCGACAGACTGTTTCATGCTAGACGCAATCGTCAGGCCTGTTGCCTCTGAGTGTTGACTTCAATATTCACTTTTATATTTACATACGCTCTATCTCTGATATTGTGCACTTTATTCCATAAATACAGCACACTTTAAAACTACATTTCTGCATATATATATATATATATATATATATATATATATATACATACATATATATATATATACACACACACACACACACACACACACACACACATATATATATATATATATATATATATATATATATATATAGTGGAGGGAGGTTCGCTACCCTGTAAGTGGTATGGTGTGTTTTTGCTGTGAAAGTTGGCGGAACCAAGGAATGTAGATCCTCAGAGCACTTCCTATGTAGTAGAGCAGTGAAACTCTTTCCACATCCCGCCTGTGGAGGATAGGCTGAAGGGTGGAAAATAGTTTGTCACCTACAAGAGCTCGTAGACGCTTTTAGATTCTATCAAGGCTGGAGAGTGCGGTATGAGCAGCCGCCCCCCGCCCCACCTAAATATGACAACAGTACTTCATTCTGGGCCTGAGCAGCCTCTTGTAAAAGTAGAGGATAACAGGAGGGGTCAAGTACTTACTGGAGAGGTACAGGGAGTCGACCATTTTACCTGTATCCTTAGCAATGGATCGTAAGTACGAGTTCCATTTGAGGTCAGTCTTTCGAGACAGGGTGCTCCATCGCGCGGACCTCCATTCATCCTGATTGGTCGTAGTTCAGGGTCAGGTCGATGATGATGGAATGTAACTAGTTTGGTCTTCAAGGCATTGAATGTCACCAGCCAGTATTTACCTCATTGGGTATTTTGTGCAAGATCGGAAGAGAGTTCAGCCGCCAATCACTGACCATCGAGAGTTTAAGATGATGTCTACCCGTATATAGTCGTGTCATTGGCGTAGATGTTTACAAATGATCTGAGTATATTCTTAGGCAGATCGTTTATACAAATCAAAAAGAGGGTTGGTCCGAGGAGTGAACCCGGAGGAGGGGACGCCTGCATTGGCCTTTGGGGCTCCGGAAGACTGTTCATTGTTAACTTGTTAGCAAGGATTTTATAATCGAGAAAACTCTTCCAGTGCTTCCATAACTTGAGAGCTTCTGTAGTAAGCCTTTGTGCCACACCTTGTCGAAGGCCTTTGATATTATCTGGTGTTATGGCCTTTGAGATGTGTTTGTCGTCAAGGGCCTCACTGATTTTGTGAGTGATAGTAGATAGGACGTTGGCAGTGGATCAGGCCGACCGAAACTCATATTGCTCGTATTTAGTGGATAGACATACTTCAGTAGATATCGGTTTTTAAACAGTGTAATTGAGTTAGTATATTCTTTAATAAAGATAATGTGCTCTTTGCTATGGTTCGAACCATGTCCCCTTTACATAGGAGAAACAACCGTATGATTTACCCTTATCAAGGAAAACACAACACTTGTTAAAATTTTTTGAAGTTAACCGTTAATAAAATCTTGTATTGTACCTAAGAAGTTGATAAAAAGCTGCAAAAACATGGTTAGTTAGAATTCGTTCGGGCGCCATATTTGATTTTTCATGGCATCTCTTAGGTTAGAGCAATTAGCATGCAACATATGTATAGCTGGCCACTCGTATTCGAGGATACCCATCTACTAAGGCGGCTAGCCAATCCCTATTGCAGACGCTTGCTCAGATGCATTTGTGTTTCTTCAACACCCACAGAGCCCACCTGCGGTTTATACTGCAACTATGCTGAGCAGACCTTAGTTACAGTTTCTGGGAAAGAGCGTGTTATCTAGCGTGATCAACAATTTAAACAAGGCCAGCACGCTCAATCCCTCGGCCACGATGACTTGTGACTTCGTGCTAGCACAGCTATCGACGGCACCCAAGGGTTTCGTCTACCCAATTTCACTCACAAGGTCAACCTGTGGTATGGTTTTCAGACACTTTCGAAAGGTTCCGCACGCTGGGGTCGACCCCCCCCCTCCAGTCTGATAACATCAGGAAGTCTCCTTCCTAGCAAATCGACCATGGTGAGATTCGAACCCGGGTCTCTCAGAATTCTAGGTACTCGGCCATGCAACGTATAGTACTGACATCTACAAATATATTCACTAGCAAATATATCAAATATGTAGAAATGCCAAATATTGGGCTGTGTTATCATGTTGCTCTTGCAGACCCCCCCTTGTGAGTGTTATTGGGTCTAGTCTTTTGCTTCGTTATTAAAATATCTTGTGCCTGAGTTAGGGAGTCACAGTGGCATAATGGATAGCGGTTTGGGTTGAGGAATCGTAGAGCCGAGTTCGAATTTCAGTCGAATCCATTACATTCACTTGTGTGCTAATACCCTTGAGAAAGATATGAATCCTCTTCTTCTCACTCCCGACTGGATGGCAACTGGTCTACCGCAGAAAGAAATGGCAACCTACTCCGGGGAAAAAAAATCTGCCTCATCAGTCATGATCGCCTAAGCGTGTATCACGCATGACACATAAAAAGAAGAAAACCGAGTTAACTAATAGCTCCGATAGTGACTACAATTGATTGATATTTAGCAAGCTTAGAAAACTCGTTAGTGTAGCAAATTTGATTCATACATCGTACGCTGCTATTATGACTTCATACCGAGCAAAACTACTGTTAGTTAGTAAGTATAATAAACTTTTAAGGGGTTCAAATTAACGCGTTAGCTGTCAACAGCAATACACAATCTAATGAATATATACCTTTATATTTTAAGACATTTTTCATGTTTATACGCTCTTTTTATAGATACAAATGTTTAAGTAAATGCTCTGTTTTATAATAAACAGTATTAACGAAATTTACCGGCCTGAATTGTCGTTAATACTGTTTATTATAAACAGAACATTTGCTTAAATATTTGTATCTATAAAAAGAATGTAAAAACATGAAAAATGTCTTAAAATAATTGTCACACTTTGTCCATTTCATACCTTTATATGTATGTATATATATATATATATATATATATATATATATATATATATATATATATATATATATATAGATAGATAGATAGATAAAAGTACGAGTGGTGTTCAGAAAATCTCGACCCAACCTACTTCCTAAAATCGGAGTAAAAGACCAATATCAGAATTTTGTGGTGGGGAGGACCTCTTGGTTGAGCCGAGAACGTTTCAGCCTCATATCGTATTATTATATCGATGCGTTCATTTTGCATTGATCATCAAAGACCAACGCAAAAGGACGCAACGATGTAATAATAATAATAATAATAATAATAATAATAATAATAATAATAATGATAGCAGCAGCGACTTATAGACAAATATAAGGATTCCTGGTAAAAGACATTTTATACTAAGTTCCACCTGCGTTTCATCTATCCAGGTGGGAAGCCACATATTTGTTTATCTGTGATTCCGACTTTATGAGTAATTCTGCAGAAAAAAAAAACCTGCATGTTATATTTACACAGATGTCAATCGCCGACTCCCTTCTCTGTGGTTTGCACGAAAACATCTCGGCCTAGCTGACTTGATTGCTCAAGCATTCCGTGAGCATTCTGAGAGTAAATAGCAAAAGAAAAACGGGGGTGGGGAATGAGACTTCATCACATTCCTGCTATTTCCCACCCTGCAAACGAGTCACGCCACCGACCTTGTTTAATGATTTGCGGGCCACACCTTACTTAGGATTCATGTGTGGGTCCGGGACCTAACGGGGTAGGGGGTCAGTCAGTTGCAAAGCGATCGAAAAGCTTTCAGGGCCATTTCGCACCACCCACCCAACACTAACATCCCCTATATTTATCGGCTTCTATAACAACATTTTCCTAACTCTCTGTGAGATTCCCTGTTGATCGTTCACGCTTTCATAAGAAACCGAAGGCGGGAAACAAGGCGTGGCTCGTCTAGTGTACACGTTCATTCTCTGAACAGTTCCTGCCGATAAAAATGGTTTGCCTCAGGTTCCATGAGGGATGCAATCACTTGTAATCTGAAAAAAGTTTTTTTACCTTTTGTACCAATAAAGACATCTATTCACCCAGTTTAGGCTCACATAAAGAATGAAGTCTATTCCGAAAACAGATAATCAATATTCGATTAACAAGCAAGAGTTAAGAATTGCTCTGTGAATATTTCCTTGTTTATTCCCATTATTCTTAGAATATAAATTAACCCCACCAATATCTAAATGAATGAATATATATATATATATATAATATATATATATATATAGAGAGAGAGAGGGAGAGAGAGGGAGAGAGAGAGAGAGTGTGTGTGTGTGTGTGTGTGTGTAATTTTCCAAGCGTAGCTTAGATGTGACACAAGGCCGAAAGTATGGGGCACCCAGTGAGGACCGAACTCAATACTCAGTCGTAATTGTTCTAGCGAGACAAGCTTGCTAACCATTACTATATATATATATATATATATATAGAGAGAGAGAGAGAGAATAAAGGTAATGAATCCATTGGTATATAATCCAAGTGGATCCTAGTATTATAAAATATTAAAATTGATCCGCAAAAATAGCTCAATGTATTTATTATTACGAAGTAAAGATTAATAGACAATAAAATCCGAAATCACCCCATATGATGTGATGTTAGATTTTATTGTGCATTAATATATGACTAGTATTTCTTAAATCTTCTTTCTATATCTTTCATTGAAACTCTCAGGTCGTTATTCTGAGCTGTGATTGGAAGTAAATTATAAGCAGTCGGTGAGATTTGAAATCGCATTCCTATTTTTCCGAGACAGACTGATTTACCCCGACACCACTTAACTGAGATATGCAACATCTTCTTTAGTAAACATCATTCAAATAAACTATATTTGTACCATGTTCTTATAGGATCTTATTATATTGTTTTATTTTACTGGTAATATCATTTGTAATAATTTTTGAATTACTTTTAAATGAATAGCATTAACATTTACAGCACAACCTGAAATCTTTTGGCCTTAGTTCGATTTGCTATGACTGAGCAGTTTATGGAGATACTGAGACACACAATTCAATGTTTCCTACAACTACAAAAACGACAATCAAATATTTCTAGCTCTTGACAATAATTCAATTCAATTTTGTTTCTTGTTATCCTAGCCTTTATTTCCCGTCTGAGTACGTTTCGCGCGTCCAATATTCTACCCGAACGAAAAGTCCGTTTATTCTTTTCTTTGGCCTTAATACTCATGTTTTACTTGGATATTTAAAATACTCTTGTATTATTTTCCTGTTATTTAAGTGACTTAAACCATATAGCAGTCCATTTTTATGGTAAAAATTAGCAGAATTGTACAACTTCATTGTAAAAAAACAAGCGCAAGGACATGCGTAGTGCTTGGGCTTTGTTCTTTGTTAGGGGCTGCAGGCCTTAAAAGTGACTTATACGCTATTTTATCAAATATTTCACTAATGAAAATTTACAAGAATGAACGTGAAAACTGTGTAGCACCAACTTCCTGGTTAATAGCGAGATGTCTATCATCAAATTAATGTAATGGATAAAAGGTGGGGTAACGGATAGTAGATTGAGGAATTAGAGATCCGAGTTCGAATTCCAGTCGAATCCATTACATTCACTTACGTGCTAATATCCTTGGGAAAGGTATGAATCCTCTTCTTCTAGCTATGGGTAAATAGCAGGACGGACCAAGTTCTATAGACTCATCAGTCATGTATCGAAAGATACATGATCGCCTAAGTGTGTATCACGCATAGCACATAACTGACTGAATATTGAATGGTGACAAAGGTGAAATATTTTTCTTTTACACTGATTCTTTGATTAAATTTTAGCACACAGAAGTCGAATAGTCTGGGTTTGAGGAGACCACAAAGAAGGAAAAACTATTATTCAAATCAAGAACTTTTACGAAAACCAAGCATCATTTATAAAACTTAAATCTAATAATCTCTTTCTGCGATTCACTCGTGACAAAATTAGAGAAATGTTCACTGAAATTTTTTCATGATCATATTTTTGAAATATGTATATGTGCGGCATTTATTGGACCAATAAGGAATATCGACACCTAATGATGGCGGAGAAAGTGAGAAAGCGCTTATCAAAGAGCAATTAGTCAAGTTGATCAGCCTTCTCCCAACAAAATACATCCGAAGAGAAATTATGTAAAATACTGTCTAAAATACATTGAAAAAGTTCAATATTTTTCTAACATTGACGAAAATTGGCACAAACCGAATACAATGAAAGAAAGAAAGAAAGAAGGAAGGAAAGAAAGAAAGAAAGAATTTGGAGCTGGCGGAAGTAACTTTGAAGCTAGAAACGTGTTGGCGCATGCGTTTTTATTCATAGGCGGTGTAAATTGTAAGCATGTCAGACATATAAAACTGAGCAATCAAAGCATAATCTAAATCTATTAAGAACGCTTCTATCAATCAGTTGTTCGCCCTTTTTTTTTTGCGCAAAGTGTTTTCCGCTTCAATACTGAAGTCAAACACAAAATAGATTGGTGCTACTGTGGAGAGTTTAATGATAAAGCACCACACGAAATGGAACCATTGAATCCCCACACGAAACTGTAAAAAATGGCGACGGCAGACAATGCAATAAACAAATGAATAAAAAAATCAACACAGACGATCAAGTAAACCAACATTGAAAGAATAAAAGGAAGGGAAATGAAAGAGAAATAAAAGGAAACAAAGATTAAAAACATTTTAGATTGAACTAAAAAGGAAGATCATAATAGCTTCAAGAAAACAAATTAAGATATTAGGTTGGTGCAAAAATAATGACGTAATAATATCGTTTTTTGACGTATTTTTTAACGTCAAAAAACGATATTATTACGTCATTATTTTTGCACCAACCTAATATTTTGAGGCATTAATATTTAAATCTTCATCATTATGATCATCGCTATTACCGTCACCGTCGTCGTCGTGTACCTCCCTAATTCATGAATATTTTCATTTTTATCAGCATTTTAATTTCATAAATAACCTCCTCCTAAGCATGATTTACTTACGTCGATGATCATATGGCTTTTATTATGTAAACAATCTCGTATGCTTTTGCTAGAGTTTGAATCTAACTGGTTGTCAAGATTTATTGCACAGAAAATACAATCGAAGCACAAAGTCTAAAAGTGGGGGAATGGGTTGAGTCTGGTTGTCACTTACTATCTTATACCTTGTTAATCAGATTCACGCCCCATCTACTTGTTACAATTTCCAAATCCACCACGAGAACTTATCCATCATCATTCAATACTCCATATACCATAATACCGCATACACTCAGGGAGCCTACAAAACATACCCAATGACTTACAAATTTAACGAGTATATAAAATCTGTACATGATACGTAATGAGGGGAGGGGCATGAACCTCCAAAACAAAACAAAAGTACAAAATAAATGTACGAAACAAATCTATTCTGTGTCTGTGCCATGTGTCCTTGAGGACACATGGCACAGTGACAGAACCCAAAGAGTGTGAGTTCAATACCCGGTTAAGGCAGTGGAGAACATTCAGAAGGGAATTAACAGGAGATAACTGATAACTGTCATTCATTAAACATGGCACGTGGAACTAGAACAGTCTACTCCAGTGAGCGAAATAAAGGGTTTAGTTTGACATTCCAACTACCTGAAGAAGGTCAGAGTGCACAACAGCCGAAACGTTGTAATAAATATGGCGACAAAGATGAGGACAATAGTCCGAATAATGTAAATAGTGTAAATTTATTCTCGTCACACTTTGCTAGATTCAGCTCAAATTAGTAAATGTCCTTTGCTAATATTAATAGCATTATCATCAGAATAATTCTCTCCGTTAAACACTTTGCTAGAAAATGTCTTTTGTGCCATAACCCGAATTTCCTGTCTCGTGCCACTCGGACCCAAATTCCATGTTTATTCATATACAGCACTGCTTCTTAATATCCTTGGGCACATTCCTCCCATTGCGTTCCCAGTTTTCCTCGGTTCCTCCTCCATCTTGATTTATCATCTTATATTTTTTTCACCATTATACTTGTGACTTATGTATACGATTGAATTTCTTCTCTAATTCCCCATCTTACTAAAATGTCTCTTCTGAGATTTGAAATTTCTCCCTTGAGAGCCAAGCGCACCCATTTTAAGAATATATACAGAGTATAGTATTTTCAATGGCTTTCTTGAATATTAAAATTATTATTTATATTTAATATTATGTATAATTACACACGCATATGGAAGAAGTAGAAAGACTGTTGCACCAATCATTCAAGCAGAAAGAATTTGTTTTTAAAATTAGCATTCAACATCCTGACCGTTTAACCGACATTCGAATAACAGCCTGTGGCACCAGGGTGAAATACGTAATTATCTCAGCCATGATGTTGGCCTAATTTATTATCAATATAATTCATATGTCCTTATTTTTATTCTTTTTCATTTATTTATTATTGAAACTGTAAATATCAATAATATTGCATCCTTTGAAACTCTTATCAATATTTTATTCTTTTCGCTAGTCAAATAATATTATCAGTCACTTACGTGCCAAGCGTGACGAGGCAGATTTTTTCTCCCGCAGTAGGTTGCCATTTCTTTCTGCGGTAGACCAGTTGCCATCCAAGGTTTGTCCTGTTATTTACCCATAGCTGGTGGTGGTAGTGGTGATGGATAAATACCTTTCCCTTTTAGGACGTAAGTGAATTTAATGGATTCGACTAGAATTCGAACTCGGCTCTCCGATTTCTCAGTCCGAGCCGCTATCCATTTGCCAATAATGCAATAATACAGTAGTGTCCGTAGGTCTAATCACACGACTTTCATTAGTTTTTCAACTTCTCCCTTTTAACGTTTGTTTGTGTCTTTGTCGCTATTTGCAGTCACCAATTTCTTCATCAGATTTCCGAACATGAACAAATTTTCGCTTCTGATCAATGTTATTATTTTTAATTTTCGTGACTCTCATTGTGAGTTTTGCCATTTTCTTGTTAGTTATTATCTACTTCTTTTCCTATTAATATTTCCATCTTCGATTGTTTGTTTAACGGTTTTGTTCATTTGACGGACATGCATCGCAGAAAACATCCGTGATTTTGCGAAATTTGGCACGCTTGACTGATAGTGTATTGGTTAGGGTTAGAGTGTAGTTGTTGTGTGTAGTGAGTGTGAGGACGGACGCATTTCCATTTTGAGAAAAAGAAAAAGGAACGAAAGAGAAATATAGATAGAGAGAGAGAGAGAGAGAGAGAGAGAAGAAGAAGAAGAAGAAGAAGAAGAAGAAGAAGGTGGTGGAGGTCAAGGTGGCCATCAAGTGTTGCCTTCTCTGAATCCCAAAAAAGAATTATTTTAGGCTTTCCTTTTTATTTGCTTGTTTCTTTTTGTTTGATTTTTTTTTTAAATTATTTCATTTTTTTTTTCAATAAGATTCCACACCCGAAAGAATTTTTCACACCCAAAAGTGCCGGTAACCATCAAAGCTTCATTTTAATTACTGAAAAAAAAAACAAAAAAAAAAAAACTATGACATTCATTTTTTTTTTTTTTTTTATCTCAAGTTTTCTTATTGATTTTGTTGTTGCTTTTGTTGTAATTGAATCATTTTTCTTTCTGCTTTCATAATTTTACAGCTTGACTTTTTCATCCTTTTTTTATTTTTGCTTCAAAGCTTCTTAGAATTTTACCTTTCCTCCTCCTCCTCCTTGTCCATCATCATCATCATCATCATCATCATCATCATCATCATCATCACCATCATCATCATCATCATCATCATCATCTACATTTTTATTCTTTTCATTAATTCTTCTGCGTTTATCAGTTTCATTAAAATCAAAGATATTTTCTTTCTTTATTGATTCGTACATTTATGGTTTCTATTTTTGTCTTTCATTTTTCATTTTTACTTTATCATACTAATTTGCATATTCTAAATCTCTAATATTTATTTTATAAAGTGTTCACGCGTTTATTGATGTCAATCTTTCTCTTTTTCAATAAGCGTTATTCATGTATTCAAAAAGCGGAAAGAGAGAGAGTGGGGAGGAGAGATGTTTCTAAAAGCCGGAATATACACACCGGGAGTGGAGAGAATACAACAAAAGAAATAATAAACCATCAAAGTTTGAAGAGATAAATATTTCGATTCTGTTTACCAAATCTTTTGTTCGGGACACGAAGACGAAATTGAGAGTCAATTGCTAACATACAAAATTTATTGCGATTTTATTGACAGTTTTATTTTCATATCTTTTGTTCTTTTCGTAAAACGGACTCTATTCTAATCGAATTATTTTTTCCCTCTTTTTTTTAATCTTTTCCATATTTCATTATTTTTTTTTTTTCACTTGGTCATCAACGTTTCTTCCACGTCTTTGTACTTTCCCCACTTCCTTCCTTTCTGATTTCCTTATACGCTAACTCATTTTCCTTTTATCTTTCTTTCTATTTTCATTCATGTTTTTTTGTTTCATAATTTTTGCTTCTTTCCTCCCTTTTCCTTTATCTTCATTGCAATATTCTTAATCCAGTCCCCTCTCACTTGCTACTGTTACAAGCTTTTTTGGCACGCTCATCTCTCCGTACATTTTTATGTACAGTTGTCTGCACGCAACATTAAAAATCATCGCTTTATGAATCGATCAAAATGATTCGTCTTTTTCCTTTCCTTTCGCTCAAACAAAAAAAGAAGTCTCCTTTAAAAGTAGTCTTTCTATTAAAGATATACATTATAAACCTTTTCCTCAATGTTGACTGGATAAATCGTAATGCGCATGCGTTCATACAGAACGGGGGTTAGACAATCTTTGTATGCACATGCGCATCTGTTTATGTGTGCGTGCGTGTGTACTGTTGTGATTCTGAATCTCATTATTTTGACTTGTAGGAATGTCTATGATTTTGACCATTCGTCACTGATATATATTAGAAAACAAGTTCGTTTGCATTTTGTTCGTTTACAGTTATTATTAATAAAGTGAAATAATTACTTTGAATCAGTGAATTTTTTCTACTTATTTTTCTACCAATGAGAAAACATTTTCCACAATAAGTTTTCACCTGTGAAATTTGTTTTTATTTTTCTAACCAAAATTTGCCCTAACAAATATTTACATTCTATGGTAGACTTTTTTATTATTATTATTTTTATTTTCTTTGCTTTCTGGCGTTTACACATTTCTTTCCGGGTCCCACCCAGGGACCTAAGGTTAGAAATGGCATCATGACACTTTTCACTGACAAAAAAAAAAAAAAAAAAAATAATTACATAGATAGAGCCATTCGTAAAGTGTGGGCTGTACTTGTCAGAACAATTTTTTGTATCTCCTTGAGGCATGGGCTTCCAGGAATCCCTGCAATTAGTCTACTGCAATCTTTTCCAACCAGTCCTAGGGCTCCAACTACAACAGGGATTGTTGATGTTCCCATATGCCACATTTTCGAGACCTCTATTTCAAGGTCCTTGTAATTTGACAGCTTTTTGAATATCTTCAAAGATACATTGCAGTCAGCAGGGACTGCCATATCAATAAGGAGGCACCGTTTTTGTTTGTGGTCTTTAATAACAATATCTGGGCGGTTGGCCTTGATTGTTCTGTCAGTGTGAATTGTGTAGTCCCATAGAATTGTAACAGGTCCTATCTCTGTAACCGGGTCTAGGTGGTGTTGGTACCAGTTTATTATTATTATTATTATTATTATTATTATTATTATTATTATTATTATTATTATTATTATTATTATTTTATTATTATTATTATAGCGTAGTATCTGTTTTTTGTTATTTATAATGAGTTATAAAAGTATCGTTTTCATTTGAATTTTTGTCATCATTGTTGTTTTTGCTAACCAAAAGAAAAACCTTTAATTGCAACACAGAAAATATTTAAATATCTCAATAAATTTTAATGGAAAACTTAATGCGAACAACTGGGGCTTTCTGAGTTTTTTTCCATCTTTTAAAAAGGAAAAAGAAAGGAAGAGTTTACTAACGTGTAGTTGTAAGAGCAAATCAAAATGTATTAATTGTTGAATATGTCAATTAATTCGCCATTTTGCTCTTTGAGAACCTTCTAACTGAACTGTTAAAATCTGCTTTTCTAGTGAATTGCACACTATTTACATTATACTGACTATTGTCCTCATCTTTGTCGCCATATTTATTACAACGCTCCGGCCTTCTTCAGGTGCTTGGAATGTCGAACTGAACACTTTATTTCGCTCACTGGGATAGACTGTTCTAGTTCCACGTGCCATGTTTAATGAATGTCAGTTATCAGTTATCTCCTGTTAATTTCCCTCTGAAAGTTCTCCACTGCCTTAGCCGGGTATTGAACTCACATTCTTTTGGTCCTGTCAATGGATCTAACGCCTTTATCCACTGTGTCATGTGTCCTTGAGGAACTAGAACAGTCTACTCCAGTGAGCGAAATAAAGGGTTCAGTTCGACATTCCAACCACCTGAAGTAGGCCGGAGCGTACAACGGCAGAAACGTTGTGATAAATATGGTAACAAAGATGAGTACAATAGTCCGAATAATGTAAATAGTGTACGAAATACCTCATCTCAGAAATATAGACAGATACTGAAGGGTCGAAACTTTGTGATAAATATGGCGACAAAGATGAGGACAATATTCCGAATAATGTAAATAATGTACATAATACCTCATCTCAGAAATATAGACAAATAGTAAGTAATAGTAAAGAGTTCATTTTCAATTTAGCATTTCGTCCTCTGCGTTGTTACGCCTTGTAAAAATCAAAATCATTGAAACAACGAAATTGTTTTTGCTTTTTTTTTCAAATAAATTATTATGCGGTCCCAATATGAAAAGAAAACAGAAAGAAAATAAGACAAGCCGTAACAACATTCGTCATTCGTTCCAGCATTTATTCGCTGTTGCCTGTTTACTTAATATTTGTAAACATTGCGCAGATTTTTTAGTCTTAAAAAATAAATACTTTTCTTGTTATTAAAGGTGGATTATCTTTATTTGGTGCATTACACACATTTGGCACAAACACTATTTCAAAAAGAGACAATAGAAAACGAATTATTTATTGGTTTGCGAAACAGCTGCAAATGCTCGAATATCACTGTAAGGAAAATTCTCATGTATTCTAACGAAAGGATAGAAATAACATAGATAGATAGATAGATAGATAGATAGATAGATAGATAGATAGATAGATAGATACAAAGGCTAAGAGATAGATAGTCTAAGAAAAAGATAGATAGATAGATAGATAGATAGAAAGAAAGAAAGGCTAAGAGATAGATAGATTCTATTTATTATTGTAAAATACAATAATTGTGGCACATGGCCTAACAAGTGGGGAGTGGGTTGAGGTTGGTCATCCTTACCTATCCTATACCTAGCTAACCCGATTCACGACCCATTCATTTAATACAAATAACCCATTCACCAAAAGATTTCATCCTTCATCTTTTACTCCTACATATACCACAATGCCACATTCACAAAGGGAACCTAAAAATCAACCCCATGGTTTAAAAATTTCCTATGTACAAATGTTCATAATATATATATATATATATATATATATATATATATATATATATATATATATATATATATATATATATATCTGACGATGATGTGAAATGATAGGGATGGTTCTAAATGCCAATACAAAAATTATATATAAAACAGAAACTAACAGAAAATAATTGATAAAATAAATGTAGGGCGTGGGGAAGTCAGACTAATAGATAGATAGATAGATAGATAGATAGATAGATAGATAGATAGATAGATAGAAAGGATGATAGATAGATAGATAGATAGATAGATAGATAGATAGATAGAAAGGATGATAGATAGATAGAAAGGATAATAGATAGATAGATAGATAGATAGATAGATAGATAGATAGATAGATAGAAAGGATGATAGATAGATAGAAAGGATAATAGATAAATAGATAGATAGATAGAAAGGATAATAGATAGATAGATAGATAGATAGATAGAAAGGATGATAGATAGATAGATAGATAGATACAAAGGCTAAGAGATAGATAGATAGAATGGATAATAGATAGATAGAAAGGATAATAGATAGATAGATAGATAGATAGAAAGGATGATAGATAGATAGATAGATAGATAGATAGATAGAAAGGATGATAGATAGATAGAAAGGATAATAGATAGATAGATAGATAGATAGATAGATACAAAGGCTATGAGATTGATACAAAGGCTAAGAGATAGATATATAGAAAGGATAATAGATAGATAGAAAGGATAATAGATAGATAGATAGATAGATAGATAGATAGATAGATAGATAGATAGGAGGGAAGAAGATGACTTACTCAAAGTCAAAGTGGGGGGTTAATTATATTTCATTCGCCTCAAATATTCCAGTGCATTTTAGTCGACGCC
>OZ010602.1:477500-497500 GCA_963932145.1 Acanthosepion lycidas | reverse complement strand
CAGCTTATTTTGGCACAAACACACAAGTATGAGACACACAGTCAGGATCGAACTCACAATTCAGTAGTAATGGCTAAGTGGCTAATCTCGAGGCTCCTCCTCCGTTTTGACTCCTTCAGAGAATTTAAACTACTATCAGAATTTTAAGATGTAAATAACTCTTTATTTATTATGCGGACTGTCATAGCCCTCCACAACGTCTTCCCATTTGTTGCTTTAAGTATTTCATAGTCCTTTATGGTTTTTGTTTCTTTGTGGCCCTTGTTCTGCCATCCATTTACTCAAACCCGTCTATTTGGACCCTCGCTATTTTATACTGCTTCTTTTCAATATGCCTTAGGGGGGGGGCTTAAATTTTATAATATTTTCTTTCTTTTTATGGCTCCGGAAAATTTTACCTTTCTCTTTTCTGATTGTTAGCGACAATTTCTTTCTCGTCCCTAATCTCCTTGTAGCTTTCTCGTTCATAATCACCTAGTAGCTTTCTCGTTCCTAATATCCTTGTAGCTTTCTCGTTCATAATCTCCTTGTAGCTTTCTCGTTCCTAATCTCCTAGTAGCTTTCTCGTTCCTAATCTCCTTGTAGCTTTCTCGTTCCTAATCTCCTAGTAGATTTCTCGTTCCTAATCTCCTTGTAGCTTTCTCGTTCATAATCTCCTAGTAGATTTCTCGTTCCTAATCTCCTAGTAGCTTTCTCGTTCCTAATCTCCTTGTGCCTTTCTCGTTCCTAATCTCCTTGTAGCTTTCTCGTTCCTAATCTCCTTGTAGTTTTCTCGTTCCTAATCTCCTAGTAGCTTTCTCGTTCCTAATCTCCTAGTAGCTTTCTCGTTCCTAATCTCCTCGTAGCTTTCTCGTTCCTAATCTCCTAGTAGCTTTCTCGTTCCTAATCTCCTTGTAGCTTTCTCGTTTCTCACTATGTCTATGATATTCGTATTATTTCATAAAAGAACCACATCACCTATAAGGAAATCGTCCAACATTTACTGTTATATAGATTAGATATTACATACTAACTCAGCACTCATTTCTTTGTTTCTAAGGACATTTTCTGATCGCTTAATATTTTTTTCTATTTCTGAAAGGCATCTGTCACTATTGCTAGGCGCTTTTGGCCTTTTGTTGTTCCACTTTCACTCGTTTTTTGCTACGTTACCCAGATAATTAAAAATCCACAGGGCTTGATTCTGACATGTCCACGACTTGGCCTGTCTCTTTTGCTTACAACCATGCATTCCGTTTTCTTACAATTGATGGTTAATCTTTTCTTCCTGTATAGCGTTTGTTCTTAAGGTTATGTGCTCCGATAAGAACGTATTTTCACTAACCTTCATCCCCCTACCCGGCATGAAGGTTAGTTTTTTCCTAGAGAATTCACGTATTATTATCGTTACATTTTTCTGTGTTAATCATTCATTCTTATTAATATAAACGATATTTTTAGTGGGTAGATATTTTTCAGTTGCTATTAATGAGAAATAATGCCGAATCCATTTAAAAAATCAATTTTTCCTAATATTTCAAGGAGTTTGTCGTGTCATATCTTATCAAACTCCATTGTTTAATCTATGAAATATGGGTATTGCTCGCTCTGATAATAAAAAATGTATTTCTTGTTCCAGTATCTTGAACGAAGCCACATCGTTCTTGCTGTTTTAGGTCTAATTTTGCTTCGCTATTTATTCATTAGAATTCTAATGATTAGTTAAATTATGAAGCTCTTTGCTAGAGTTCATATTCGTTTATATACAGTTTTTTTTTTTTTTGGGGGGGGGGTTCATGTAATGAAATTTGTCTATTGAGGCATTCCATTATTTTACCGCTGTCGTATATATTTAATTTAACATTTCGGTAAACTTATAGTTCCCCCAAACCGTTTAAGGTTGACAGCAACTCTATTACAATCGCATTTGTTAGTTTTCATTTTGGCCAGTCCTGATCTAACATCAGATTTTAGTAATACGGGCTCCTTTCGCATTTTTATACATTGTAGGTTTCTCTCCCTTGGAAGAGCTCTAATATTTATTAATTCAATTGCTATAATACTGTTCCTTTTCCCACTATGATTATTCCCTTTACATTCGACCGAAGACGACATTTTCTGTCCTGCTAGTTTTATCTTTAAAAAATAAATGCTTCACCCTTGTGCAAATTAATTGAAACAAAACAAATAATTCTGTTATTATTTGCTTTTTTTTTTCGTGTTTTTCCAATGAAACATGACTCAGTGCACATGTTACTACTTCGTATATCCATTCCATCAAGTCGTTCCTTGCAGACTGATCACAGATTCTCGATTGGATTTATATCAGGAGAGTTTCCAGGCCAGTTTATAGTACTTTGATTTAATCACAAATAGAAATCTAGACAAAACTGAGGCAGGCCAGAGATCAGAGCGGTCAAAATGTAAGAGTTTCAGAACATAAGGTAAGACAAACACATAGCATTAGGAAATTTTGATAATATGACATCAAAAGATATTTTGGCTTAATCGGAGGAAACAATAAATAAAGTAGGAAATACTTGACTGAGTTACCTCAATCTTTTTTTTTTTAACCCATGAAAACTTTGCAAAACATAGTTGGTTTCTTGTCATAGGGTAAGAGACTAATACGAAAATTCGAATGCAACTGTGGACTTGTACCGGACTCTACTAAACTTGATGAATACATTTAGGGGCTTATCTCGTTGTCGTTTGCATATTTCCTACTGATTACAGATGTTTGGAGTGTAAGCCCAAGTAAAAGACATGATTTCAAATACTGATTTTCAAGGCATGTATAGAAGCCGTTTTCAGTTAAAAGATTGATACAACAAAATCTTCTTACTTCATTTTTCCTTCTCAGTTCAGCTTAATAACATAAGAAATCATGCCTCTCTATTACGAATATGTCTGTAAAATTTCGTTTTCTTTTTCGAAACATTGCAAATATTATGCAACAACGTAGGAAGAGGAAAATAATTTAGATTCTCCACATCGTTCCTGTTTTTCGAATTACACGTTTTTAGAAACCGCTCAAATTACTTTGGTTTCAGTTAGTATCTGACTTATAAACAAATACGCGAGAATTTTTAAATGCTTCAAATTATCAAACAAGCTCGTTAGTTCAAACTTAAAAAGAACATCCCATAATGTTGGCTTTTAGAAAGCATTTCTTCTTCCCATTTTTTTTAGTTCTTTTTTTCTTCTCCAAATCATCTTGTTGGTTTTGAACGTCTTGCAACCAAAAAACTAAGGGAGTCTTTTTTCTTTTTCATTTTTTTTTTTTTACTAATCTAATTAGGAGAAAAATGAAGCCAAAGAGTTGAAAAGAGATATAAATACCAAAAAATATATCCTTTTATCTGGACGTTGTTCCTTCCTTACCTTCTTCCTTCCTTCCTTCCTTCCTTCCTTCCTTCCTTCCTTCCTTCCTTACACCCTTCCTTCCTTACCTCTTTCCTTCCTTCCTTCCTTCCTTCCTTCCTTCCTTCCTTCCTTCCTTCCGTCCTTCCTTCTTTCTTTTCTTCCTCCCTCCTTCCTTACCTTCTTCCTTCCTTCCTTCCTTCCTTACCTCTTTCCGTACACCCTCCCTTCATTCCTTCCTTCCTTCCTTCCTTCCTTCCTCTTTCCTTACACCCTCCCTTCCTTCTTTCTTTTCTCCTTCCTTCCTTCCTTCCTTCCACCCTCCCTTCCTTCTTTCTTTTCTTCCTCCTTCCTTCTTTACCTCCTTCCTTCCTTCCTTCCTTGGCTTCATTTCGTGCAATTTTCATTTTTTCAGTCGTTATTACATTTTCCTTTTCACTTAGGATTTTCTCTTTGTTTTATTGTTTTAAGCATTTTACATTGCCCCCGCCCCCACCCTCTTTCTCTATATTTCATCCTCTCACCAAAATTTTCTCTTCATCTTCTCTCAAATCATCCCGCCCTCTACTGAGACGGTAGCCTCCTTTAATAGTATTTCTCTAAATTTCTCTCTCTCTCTCTCTCTCTCTCTCTCTCATATTAAATGCCCATTAAGAAATTGTATTCCTGATCAATCAAAATTCGTAAATAATTATATAGGCCACACTACAACATGATTGACACGCAGACTAACTCTACACCTTTCTGACCATAGCTCAATTAGATCTCATTTAAATATTCATGGAGACCTACCGGACACTATTCGGAACATACTTGTCGACAACACTAATATAATAGCATCATCTACATGCAAAAAAAAGCTAAGAATAATGGAAGCCTTATTAATAAAAACAAACAAACCAACACTTAATAATATTAACTTTGAACATGGACATAATATCTTGACTGTGTTTTGAAACAAAAAAAAAATAATGAAGGCATTTTATAAAACATACATACAACAAACTATTTCTAATTTTCACAGTTAAAATATAATCCTTGAAAATGGCTAAATGTATAACTGAAAGCGCTCGGATAAAAAGAACATTTGGACAGTTTTTATATAATTTATCATCTGAAAAGAAAAAAATTAAATTATTGGATCGCATAAGAAATTGTATAAAAAACTAAATAAAAGCACCTTGTCTGTCGTTTTCAATGAAATGTGCATGAAAGATTACTGCCTAAACACACACACACACACACACACACACACACACATATATATATATATATATATATATATATATATATATATACAAGTATAGGATTGGTGCAGACGGAATAAAATTCCAATAACTAAAAACGCTATTGAGAGTTCTCAATACAGAGTAGAGCAAATATTATTTATTCCAAAATTATAACATAAACATATTATAACATCTCTACAAAAATAGCCATTTTGTTTCAACACTTCTGATGTCTTCTCAAATGATGGTGTTGAATGTAGAATAAAGAATTTTAAAATTCTTTATTCGACATTCAACCATCCTTTGAGAAGACACCAGAAGTGTTGAAACAAAATGGCTATTTTTGTAGTGATGATATAACATGTTTATGCTATAATTTTGGAATATATATATATATATATATATATATATATATATATATATATATATATATATATCTTTTCTACTTATCTTCCTTTCGTTCTTTCTTTCCGCCAGTCTCACTTAAATTTTAAATTACTACCTGAAAAAAAAAGAAGGATAAACATCAAACAATTTCTGTTTCAGAGGAACTTACAAAAACAACAATCAGGCCACTCTCTTCCCTCGCCCCCAATATACAAGTGATCGAAAAAAAACAAAAAAAAAAAAACAACGCAAGAAGAAAAGAAAGTAATTTTATTCTCGCAAAAATACGTTTTCTTCCTCAAAAGCTTCTGTGTCAACGTCGAGCTTGCTTGCCTTTTTACGACTGGCGAAGATCCTTATTTCGAATCAATTCAAATTATTTAACTTCATCACTTAACAAATTACTAAATTTTCGGTCAATTAGTCCTAAAAATTATTAGGGTCAATTTTTCTATTATCAGAAAGGAAGAAACATCTTAAAACATTTGAACACACAAACACAGATACATGCATATCTTGATTAAGAAAATAGCAATGGTTAGTAAGCGAGTGAGTTTATGGTTTGTTGCCGATTATACTAGTCTAAACTAAGCCTATTATATATGTTGGAAAAACTCTGCTTTTCCGGGAATTGGGATTCAAACAATTGTTTCAGAATTCCAAGTTTTGCCTTAGTAAATTTATATTTTGTTAAATAATATTTCTTTATTTCATCATCAGATTCCTTTTTAGTACTTCTATCAGCAAACTGGCAGTGCAGCTACAAAAATGTGCAAACGGTAGAATCGAATTACTTATTTGGCATGCCACCCATATTTCTACAAGAGATGAGCAAGAAAATATACCCTACCAAACGAAAAAGAAATCCTAGAAAATTTATAATTTATAAATAATTTATAATAATCTCTTTTTGCAAAAGATTATTGAATATTTCAGTGCTCCTCGGAATACTGACATTCATTCAACATTTATAGGTCATAGGACGTCGAGCAATGGTCTTTTTTGCAGTGTCCTTTGTTAGAATACACACACACACACACACACACATATATATATATATATATATATATATATATATATATATATATATATATATATATATATACGAAGAAATACAGTTTTAAGGTATGCTATATTTATGGGATAAAGTGCTCAATATCAGATATAGAGCGTATGTAAATATAAAAATGAGCATTGAAGTCAACACTCAGGGGCGACAGACTGTTTCATGCTAAACGCAATCATCAGGCCACAAGTGTTGTGTTTTTTCTCGACAATTTATATATCTAAATCTCTATATAAACAGTCGAAAAAACACAACGCACTTATATATATATATATATATATATATATATATATATATATATGAAAAAATATAGTCTTAACGTGTGCTATATTTATGGGAACACGTGGCCTGACGATGGGGTCTACCATGAAACAGTCTGTCGCCTTTGAGTGTTGACTACAATGTTCACTTTATATATATATATATATATATATATATATATATATATATATATATATATATATATATATGTGTGTGTGTGTGTATGTGTGTGTGTGAAATGAGATCAAATAGAATCCAATCCCGACGTTTGTAACGTTCGATTTAAAATTTAAAAATTTAAATTGAATACACATCGAAACATCGTTGCATTTGTGTATCGGTTTTTAGATGTTTCTCTTGTAATATCCTAAAATAATGTACATATATATATATATATATATATATATATATATATATATATATATATATATATATATATATTGAACTTTCAACATTTTCGAAACGAACTGCTAGTTTACATCTGAAGAACACAAAGCATTCTGGTCAAGAGTGGATAATGTAAAATAAAATACAGTTCAAAATGTCGCCAATGTTAATATAAAGCTTTGAAAAAAATTATTCTGAAGAGAATCTTGATTCATGTTTCGACTTTTGTTTCTTTAAAATAAATCGTTCAAACTTTCAATATCAAAAACCTGCTTAAATTTTGCTATATTATAACATAGGCGCATCTCTTCATAAATAAATGCTAAACAATATTTTTCTAACTCCTTCGTAGTAAAAATCTTTATAGTAAATAATTTCAATATTTTTTTGTCTGTCAAGAAATATGCGGCGTTTATATATTTATACGAAGGCATGGATTCAGGAATCGGAGAGCCGAGTTCGAATTTAAGTGGAATCCATTACTTTCACTTACGTGCTAATACCCTTGGGAAAGGTATGAATCGTTTTCTTTTCCCTCCAGCTATGGATAAAAAGCAGAGCAGACTGGGTTCTATAGACTTGGGTGGCAATTGGTCTACAGCAGAAAGAAATGACAACCTACTGCAGGAAAAAATTGCCTAAATTGTGAAGAATGGCAATTTTGAGCCCTTTTTGTCTGATAAAAACTTTACAGCATCTCTCCTGAATATGTGTGCGTGCGTAAAAAAGGTAAAAATTAGAAATTAGTCATACATTTTTATAACTTCTGTATTTAGATGAGATAAACGACTGTTGTTAAGAATAGAAAGTTGTCTAAAAACACGTATATCAAAATAAGAAGCTCGAACAAAAAATAAAGGACGTCTCTGGGAAGATGTTTCATCTTGAAGAGAAATAATCTTTTCTGTCGTTGTTATTTGTATGGTACAATCTATCTATATAAAATAGAGGATGTCTGTCTGTCTGTCTGTGTGATATCTTTTAACTCGAGATCCAGACAACCGATTTTGACCAAACTTGGCATCTACATTGTACAATGTAAGAGATAGGTTCTTAACGTAAAAATCGATAATTAAAAAAAAAAATCAATAATCGATAAAGCTAATCAAAAATGGATAAATTCAACTTTTTTCCTTTGATGTCGTTCAAACTCGGTATGTAGGTTATTTACATCATGACGAGCACAACGATACCTCATTTTTATTTTTACGCCACTGCGTTTAGCGAAAAACCGTGAAAAACGAAAAATCGCTTTCAACACAAATTTTTAACTAAACACTCCTTCAATTTTCAAGTAAACTAATACAAGCTTCACTCAGTTGTAGCCAACAATAAGTTGATTGTTTAACTGTCATTTGATAATTGAATCCACCCATATAGTGAAAACCCATGAAAATAGCGAAAAATGGCGATTTTTACTGGTTTCTTTCTTATTATTATTGACCTTTCAACCAATTTTCATCAAACTTAACAATTGCTTTATAAATGGATCTTCTTTTATATCTCTAGTAGCACACTGACAAATTGAATTTCAAAATCTCTAAAATAATTATGATTTGAAGTGGGTCTTCATGTTGCCTGTTTTACCACTTCCTGTCCACGGCTAAATTCGATTGAATAAGTACAGACTACTTCTGTTATATCAGTAACTACATTAATTCAAAAAGCTTCTTTTTTTTTTAATGAAAGTACTTTAAAGTAATTGAAGAAGATAGACTTTGTTTCCTGTAAACATGATGCTGTTTTTGCTCCATTCTAACTGAATGCTTTTTCTGATCCACCAGCTGGGTATGGCTGCTAGTAGTAGAATAGGAAAATGGCGATGAAAAAAGTTCTTATGAAAACAACAGTTGTCAAAGTTGAAGAATAAAACAAAGCTAACGTGTCTTGAATAAATCGTGACATTTAAAAGATTATCAACATTTTGAAGATTTCTTTCAAACAGACTTAAATAAAAGTCAGTCGTCAGTTCGATCCTTACTGGATGATTTCTATTTGTGTGAGACTAAGTTTAATAAACTTTCTAGTCCCAAATTAAAGAAAGAATGTAATGAAACCCAGTGTCAAATCCTTGCATGTTACAGATTTGGCAAATATTGATTGAAAATGATTTGAAAATAAAATAATAACGACATCGATATTTGATTAATCAATGGATCTTCTCAGTTGAATGTTTATGAGTAAAAGAAATATGTGCACTTTCAGTTCATGCATTCTGTTTGTCTCTTCTCTTTCTTTTTTTTTTCTCTCTCTCCCCCTAACGTAAACACCTACACACACGCACAAAGAAACACAAAAATGCCCTGTAAACGCAACAGTATATAAACACACACACACCACACACACACGCTCCCCCCCCACATATCTATATATATATATTACTGAAATCGATCGACAAGTTCAGTCTGGTTAATTTTTTATCCCTTTTTTTATTTTATTTATAAGCTGTTGCATATCTAGATCAAATTTATGGAAAAAAGTTCATCATATTGTTGTTCGAGTATTTCAGACTAACTCAGCCTAGTGACAGGGATATTAATGTCATCAGTTACAAGAGACATACGTTTTCATTAATTTTATCATGGTATTTTTAGGAAAGCTATAATTCTAATTTATATGTATGTGTATCGAATGCAAATGATACAATGTATAGAACTGATTGTCACCAAAGGATATATATTTAAATTTGTTTTGTTTTTTTTGTTATTTTTTTATTTTGTTTTTTTTTTATTTTGTTTTTTGCCCGCTCGGAATCACTGAAACTGCGAGTGCCTAAAGACAAAGATAATATTATTTTTAAAATTTTAAACACTTTTTAAATGAGGAATTATGAATTATATATATGAATTATAGCATCAAGTAGTCATTGTGATTACCTAATGCGTTGAAGAATATGTGTACAAATTGCTCTAAGTTTTAAAAAGTGACAAGTTAACCTCCAAGTAAGTGTTGTAGTTTTTGTGTGAGCAACTTAAGAATTTAATCTTCTTTTGAATTATTAGTGTTGCAAACGCAAGTTCCTAAAAGAAAATTAATAAATAATATTGTATTTTACACAAGGATGATTTTGATGCCGCGTGTTAATAATAATGATTAGGTTAAATATTTAAAATTTCTTATAAATAATAAACCATACGTATTTATTAGAATCATTAAGTGCATATGAATTATATTTTTAATGGATTTTTCATCTAGTTTATATTTAGGTTGCATTTGCTTACAATAGAATAATTCATGGTGATTTCTTTATTTTTATTATTTCAGGGTTGATGATCATATTATCTTTTCTATAATTCTTTGAAACTAATTCTATTTGCTTCTCAACGACATTTATGGAAAACTATTATGAGTGTTTATGTTATTCAATTATTTATAAAATAATGTGTGCAGAAAAGAAATTAATTTGGCAAAGTTGACAACAGCAATTTTATATCTGTGAGGACATTCACCTTTATAATTAAGAGGTGAAGAATTTATACAAGTTGATTTTTATAGCGTGATGTAGTAAAAGTATGTCTAGTATATTAAAACGTCAAGGAAATAAATTCTGTTATTAATATTAATTTCATCAGAAAATGTAGAACAAAAATGATTTCTTGAAACTTAAAAAAAATTTCATGTTGTTTTTTTTTTTTTTTTTTTTATATATGATCATACCGCTAATATCTAACAGATTTAGCAAAATTTTTAACAACTTTGTTAGCTAAATAAGCGACATAAAAAGTTGGGCCGAGAGTAAGCTGACAGTAGATGGACATAGAAAGGTAGCTGTATGATATAAAAAAAAGTTGGGCTGAGAGCAAGCTGACACTTGATAAACATAGAAAGGTAGCTGTAAAAAGCTGGGCCGAGAGCAAGCTTACGGTTGATGGACACAGAAAGGTAGTTGTATGGTATAAAATAGAATTTTACGTAGATCTGTTGATTTAATATGAAGAAGGGAAAGCGAACAATGTTTTCATACATTCTGTATTGTTATATTTATAGTTTCTTTCGTAGGAGCATGAGTAAAGTACTTTCGACATCTAACGAAGGAGGCCATTATTAGGTCCATCTGAATACAATACTGAAAGAAATTCATTTATAAAATTAACGCTATATTTGATAAGTTAGTTTATATTCTTTTATAAATGATATTCGGAAGTAGGAACTTGTAGAATTATGGGAAGATAAAGGTGAACCAGATTTTTGCATTTATACGCTCCCATACAAATAATCTGGTTTGGCACTTCGATGTAGTGTAATGGTTAACAATCTTGTGTCCAATTGAACAGTGAGTTTGATCCTTAATAGGATCCCCATACTTTTGACCATCTCCAATATCTAAGATAATAGTTTGGCTAAGAATCTCACCTACAATTTGGTGGTGGTTAATGCATTTCGACATTATTTACTGCAATAAGTTTATTTACCTGTTTCTTGAGAAGGCTACTTAGTGCTTCAGTATCTGTCTATATTTCTGAGACGAGGTATTATGTACACTATTTACATTATTCGGACTATTGTCCTCATCTTTGTCGCCATATTTATTACAACGTTTCGGCCGTTGTACGCTCCGGCCTTCTTCAGGTGGTTAGAATGTTGAATGTGGCTGGAGTGCAGGAGAAAGCGATAATAACAACAAAAATTGTAATATGAGCTCCGGTAAAAACATATATTGATAACAGCAAAAATTGCAATATGAGCACTAGTAAAAATGGTTGCTGATTACATTGGTTTTATAAGACCCAGAAATTCATACACAGATGTCCTCGAGGACACATCTCACAGTGGATAAAGGCATTAGTTCGATCCAGTGGCAGGACCCAAAGAGTGTGAGTTCAATACCTAGTTAAGGTGGTGGAGAACTTGGAGAGGGGAATTAACGGGAGATAACTGATAACTGACATCCATTAAAAAACATGGCCAGTGAGCGAAATTAAGGGTTCAGTTCGACATTCCAACCAGCTGAAGAAGGCCTGAGCGTACAACGGCCAAAACGTTGTAATAAATATGGCGACAAAGATGAGGACAATAGTCTAAATAATGTAAATAGTGTAGTTAGTGCTTTATAAACTTATTTTGCTGCCAAGAATATAATTTAGTTTTGAACTTTAATACATCCTGTTTAAAATAACATAAATACTAGTTTTATCACCTTCCCTAATTATATTATTTTTGTTTTTCTAAATTCTTTTGAAGCTTGCCTTAATACTTTCGTTAAAAGTGGGGTTTCATTTCCTATAATTCTATCTAATTGCTTTTTTGCAATTTAATTATAACTAATTTGCTTTTTGTCTTAAACAAAGCATGTAATCCAGAATGAGTAATAATATGTTTATCGGCCTGCAACGACAGAATTTTTTTAATATAGTTTTCCAATTTCTTTTTATTGATGTCAAATTTAGAGTGTAGATGGTATTTCGGTCCTAGCTTAAGTGATTCCTTTTGATGTTTGGTAAATTGGTAGTAATAATATCCGAGGAATCTGGAAAAATATTTTTCTTGATATAGATTATTAACTTTTTTTTCCCAATAATTACTTTGTGGTTACGTAAAAAAGTAATGAATTGAAGATTTCTCGCTGAGTAATGCTTCATAATCGTCTAGAGCATTCGACGTTGATAGCGATTAGATCAAGGTATTTGAAATACAGTCAAGAATGATAACCAACTGTAATATAAGAATAAAGTGTCGCTGCCGACATTTGAGTTTGAACATAGATCCCCAGTGAGCAAACACAGGCGATCCCATTATTGAATTAAGTGGATCACATGACCATAGAGGAAATGCATATATAGGAAGTCGCGTGACGTCTAGATTGAACGCATTTTCCAGTCAATCCTTTATACTATACGGATCGCTATTTCTAGTCTATCCTCTCTTACTATACTGACCGCTATTCTCTACTCTATTTACTATACTATTTTTCTGTTCAGATCACTAAACGGATTACTATCCGAGCGAGTATTATCGAGCAAGTACTATTAATGCGAGTGCTATTCGAAGGCGTCTGACACCAGTACTATTAAACGGTGTTACTATAGTTGTATCTGCGACTATAAGTCTCTACTACAACGAGCATTACGAAAATGACAATGACTATTCGTTGATATCACAAAAGTAGTAATGGGTGTTCGTTGAGTCACACAACCAACATAATGGGTGGTTATGTTAGTAGCTTCAAAATTTGTCTTCCAGATAGATTAATAGTAAAATGATCGACTACCGTTCTGTCTTTCAAATAAAGTGTAACAAACGATGAAAAGTATATAATTTAAAACAGCGTGGAAGAAATCGTAAGGTAAGCAAAATTAACCAATACTAACTGTACGTAAGGATGATTTCATTCAAACTATTAGTATGTCTGATAGGATTTGGAGAGAGTCATTTACTATGAACTCTTACTGGAGAAGCAGAGGATTGATTTGAACAAGTACTGCTCCAAATTGCATAATTGAAAGGCAGCATTAGAGGAAAAGCACCAGGCATTACGTTATCAGAAGAGCAGGTTTTTAATAACCAAACCGAAAATTATTTCAACTTCGCTGTGAAGTTTTTACTCGTCTGCCATATTCAGCAGATATTGAACATTCTGATTACCATTGTATTCCGTTTTTTTTTTTTTTTTTTTTTTTTTGTTTCGAAATAAAATGTTCTGGGAGGGTGGAATTAATTTGCCTTTATGATGTGGAAGATAGGGGAACAAAATGGTAAACACGTTGTTCAAAATAAAGCTAATCTGGAAAAAAAAAAAACTTTTATTTTTTCTTAATAAACTTTTTACAATACCCCATATGTTTTTTTCACTCTCTTATTCTCTCTCTCTCTCTCTCTCTCTATATATATATATATATATATATATATATACACATATGTATATGTATATATGAAGAAATATATATATATGAAGAAGCGTGAGCCATATTTATGGGATAAAGTGCTCAATATCAGAGCATATGTAAATATAAATATAAAAGTGAACATTGAAGTAAACACTCAGAGGCGACATGCTGTTTCATGCTGGACGCAATGAAAAAACATTGCGTCCAGCATCAAACAGCCTGTCGCCTCTGAGTGTTCACTTCAATGTTCACTTCATATATATATATATATATATATATATATATATATATATATATATATATATATATATATATATATGTATATATATCAGGTATTTGAGCCGATATGATGCAAAACCCGAAATCGGCGGTGAGGACAATGCATCACTGAAGACCACCATTGGTGCTTCTAAAATATATTATGCAATTATATATATATATATATATATATATATATATATATATATCCAAATAAGAGAAAGAACAAATGGACTAAAAATCCACAGTTCGTAGGATTTATTTTTTAAAGAGTGCTCAATACAAAGTAGAGCAAAATATTATTGTTATATTTTATTTAAAATGTTCTTGTTATATTCTCTTAATACATACATACATACATACATATATATATATATATATATATATATATATATATGAATGGCCCTTATAACTTGCGGAATCGCCAGCTGTGAAGGCCTCTCTATCTACAGGGTGGCAATTGCTGTTTCTCTCCTCCGCAGCTGGCCCAATCAGCAAATTTTCGCATTCAAAACTTTTACTAAACTGCTTGGCAAACAAAAGAGTAAAAATAAACAGAAATAAAATAGAATTATAACATCTGTCTTTCATAAAAGTTTTTATTATTTTTAAGAACTTTAAATGTCAATACAATTAAAGTTTAAGTCATTAGATCCCGAGGTGAAAATCTCAATTTAATTTTCAAAATTTTTTTTTTCGCTACTGTTTTTTCAATCTATTTTATTTTTGTAGTTTGTTTGTCCTGTAAGTGAAATATATAATATACTTCTTAGTAAGTTGGAAGACGCGTCTTTTAAGGTCCTTATGGTGTATTACAAAATACATGCTTAATTAAAGTAAATATTGAATTTATAACTTTCTATTCAATGTTATAATTAATGGACATTTTTCTTATCTGTTTTTTTAGACAAAAAGTTTGAGTGTTTTATTTTCTAGCAAATATAAAAAAAAAAAAAACTATAGAAAAAGTTTTCTAATTTAAAAAAAATATAGAACGTCGCTTCATCGTGTGAAATTTTAGCCACGGCTAATGTATACAAGAGGAAACTTGGAAAATATCAATCACGTTTTAATTTAGCTCCATATTATTACATTATACACCTGTATGAATACCTGCATATATATACGTATGTATGCTTACATCGTATAAATATAGATCATTGAAATATAGTCACTAATAACATTTGCTTTTTCACACATATTTTATTCACAGTAAAAATAACAGTCCTCATTAGTTAGAACAATATACAACTATTGGTAGTCTATGGCGTCTGCTTATACATTTACATACCAAATATTTCAAATTTTAATATGCGACCCAGGAGTTTTTTGTGAGTCATTTCGATAAACTATTGGGGGAGAAATTTCTAATCAACCAAGCAACTTCTCCCCAACGTTTCACTCAATATCTAATTTTTTTTTTTTTTTCTAATTATTTTTTATGTATTTTTAATTTTTTTTAAAAATTCTTTATTTCAATTTTGCGTAAGTTTTTAGTTTCATTTTCTTAATAATGCGGCACATTACAGAGAAATTAGTAATTTTTGTTTGTTCATTAATTTGTTGATTTTTCATTTTATGCATTTATAATTGCAGGAAAATAGCACTGAAACAAGTGTAAGAATATCTATCTATCTATCTATCTATCTATCTATCTATCTATCTATCTATCTATCTATCTATCTCTGTCTCTGTCTGTCTGTCTGTCTCTCTCTCTCTCTCTCTCTCTCTCTCTATATATATATATATATATATATATATATATACACATATATATAGATATATATAATAAAATCCAAGTCTCTTTGGATCGAAATAAGCTTATTCCCTGTATGCGGTCATTTTTGGATATTATTGTGGATTAATTTTTGCTCTGTAATAATAAATACATTGATCTGTTTTTGCGGATCAGTTTTAATATTTTATCTTACAAGGATCCACTTGGATTATATACCAATGGATTTATTAACTTTACTATATATATATATATATATATATATATATATATATATATTATGAAAAACTAGGTAATCCGTATGGGTAAACCTAAGGTGGATATAATCCAGAGAGCTCAATGTAAATCCAGAGCAAATAATTTAAATAAAAACGAACCACTTTAAGGTTCCATGTAATAAATTATTTCACCACAGCCCTTTTAAAAGGACTGTTGATCATCAGACTTTACTTTTTGTTTGGAAGTAAAATTTGATGATCCGCAGTCCTTTTAAAAGGGCTGTGGTGAAATAATTTATTACATGGAACCTTAAAGTGGTTCGTTTTTATTTAAATTATATATATATATATATATATATATATATATATATATATATATATATTAGGATATTGCATCGAAAAACATATCAAAATCGCTACACAATTGCAGTCGTGTTTCGATGCGTATCAATGCATCTCCCCAGGCAATTGTAAATTCATGGCGAGTGAACGATTTAATCAGAATATTGGTCTAATTTGTATTGAGCCCTATTTTGAATTAAATGTTACAAACATTGAAATTGTACTCCATTCGTTCTCACCTTGCTAGGATATATATATATATATATATGATAAAATAAATTTTTAAGATATGCTATATATATTGGTTAAAGTACTCAGTATCATGGATAGAGTGACATAAAAGTGAATACTGAAATCAGCTCCCAGGGGCGACAGTCTGTTTCATGCATAAACGCAATCGTCAGGCCATAAGCTGTCCTGTCGCTTTAGTGTTCACACACACACACACACACACACACACACACACAGACATATATATATATATATATGTAAGTATGTGTGCGTGTACACGCAGATTTTACGTATTTATTAAGCTGATTAAATTTCTTTTGCTCTTACGGTATTTAAATAACGGTAAAATACTCTGTATCATTATTTTTTTTTAGTCGATAAGAAAAAAACTAAGATGTTTTTTCATTTTAACTCGACCATGAAAAAATGTAGTCTATTCTTTCGTCGAAACTGGATCATTTGAAAGAAATATCGCTTTTTTTATTCATAATTACGAAACGTATTTTTGCACAGCATAAAACTATTCTTATTAGTGTAATTAAATTCGGAAAGTTGTCTAAAAGCAGTTTTATTAGCAGGTAATTATTTGGGAATAATTTGAGGCTCCATATTTGCTGTGTTTTTTTTCTTTTCGTCGTCTTCTTTCAAGGGTAAAACTTTCTTTACGCTTTGATTATATTTATTTTCTTCTTTTTCACACGGTTGCATTTTCATTTTGGGATACGACCTGTGATAAATTTTCGACCGGTAAGTTGATCAGGTCCTCGGTTGAGCCAGGAGTCTGTCGCCCGGGACTCTGAGATAAAAAAAAAAAAAAAAATAGTTAAATATTCTTCTCTTGCAGACAGATTTATTTTTACTCCAGTGACTGTGAAAACTTCTGGGTTTATTGGCCCTCGTTCGATGTCGTTCTTCGGAGGGTTGGCATGATTGCGTCTCGATTCAGGGACGAGCCTCGCGAAACGGAGTGGCTCTTGCAGCACATGGAGATGGACCGATGTAATCCTTTCTCTATCATTTCACCTGGCAGAGAATAGCAAAAAAAAAAAAAAATTGTTTATAGATACTTTGTTCAAATAAATTCAATAAATTTATTATTTTCTCCGAAACTTTTCAGAACCTAATAATGAACGACATTGTTCTAAAAAAACAATAAAAAACAAACAAAAAAGTGTAACATTTTCCACGTGATCTTCTGGAGCTTCTTTATTTTTATTTCAATTTTACATTTTTCTCTAAAATAAACGCGAACGATATTTCCGATAATGTAAAGTTTATGATCATCATATTTAATACTATAAATACATAAAAACTAATATAAACATCTCTCTCTCTGTCTCTGTCTGTCTGTCTGTCTCTCTCTCTCTCTCTCTTCATCACTCTCAAAATATACAACAGGTTTCAAACGAGAAGCCATATTTATTCAATCCTGTTGCCTGTGATAGTAAAATTTATTTTTCTAATCTTTCACTCTGAAATTTTTTAGAAAGATTAAATTTGTTTCATTCATTTCGTTATGTTGACATTAACAAATCAGATTTCAGTGCGATTGAGGAGGAAATTCAAATTAAATTCACTTCAAGCAGTTTTTTTGAAAATTTAGTTTAAAACATCACAAAAATGCCTGATTTTTTAGCAAGAAAATAATCTCACGTATTTGACAAATTTTCTTTTCCTAATGAAGAAATAAAAAGTATAAATTTCTTTATATTTTAAATTTTCTTTCCGAAGAACTATCATATTTCAGGCTTCATTTTGTCGTTAATGAGAAGACTAAAATTAATTCGACGGTGAATTAAGAATTTTCATGTTCATGCTTTTTAAAATCTTACATTGCCGTTAAAATATTTTCTCAATCAAGATACCAAACATTGCTTAATGTCTAAGATCTAGATTCAATCCCAAATTAATTGATCGAAAAAGAGTATTTTCTGTTAATTAACATATTAAAAGTTACTCATATTTTCGATAAAATAATCGTACACAGATCTAACTCTCTATGTATGTATATATGTATGAATCTCTTTCTCTCTCTCTCTCTCTCTCTATATATATATATATATATATATATATATATATATATATATATATATGCATGTGTGCGTGTTTATATAAATATATATATGACTATATAAATGAATAAAAGTATATATATATATATATATATATATATATATAATATAATATAATATAATAACTATAAAACAGTTAATGGTCAGTGCTAAATTAGACCGGAAAACAGTTGTACTAAAAGTTGTACTAAAAGGTAGTCAATACAAATAAAACGAAAATAAAACCAGAAATTTAACGTACAAAGAAAGCTTTTAGGTTTCAAAAATTAAGAGATCAACCAATAAATCTTTACCTTGGTTTCAACCTTTAGATATTCACATTATGTTTTGAAACTTATACAAATACACACACACATATATATATATATATATATATATATATATATATATATATATATATATATATATATATATATATATATATATATATATATATATATATATATATATATATATATATATATATATATATATATATATATATATATATATATATATTTTAGTAGATTTATTTATTAAATAGAATATTTATTTTCGTCTACCAGCCTGGATATGAATATTGACTAAAAATAACGTTTAAAGGGGAAAAAGAGTATATTGGAAACAGGATACAGGTTCGATTCCTGTCGGAGGACGAATATTTTCTAAGAAAATTTCTCGGACATTCAAGCCACTAAATGTTGTTTAATACTGTTTATTATAAACAGAACATTTACTTAAATATTTGTATCTATAAAAAGAACGTTAAACATAAAAAATGTCTTTAAGATAATTGTCGGACTTTGTCCATTTCATCATACATATATACATACATATATATATCACTTTTACAACGTGTTCAATAAATAATATACACTGTAATATATATCTCTTATAGTATTATGTTAATCTATAAAAATTAATGAACTGAACTTTCTAGAACAGATAAAATTAAAAACACTTCTGTATGATCGTTTTGGGATTTTCTATAATAAAACTTGTGAAATACTGAAATAAAAAAAAAAATAACATTTTAAAAAATTTTTCGAATCACATGTCAAGAGAATACAAGAAATTAACAACAAACATCTTTAAAATATGTAAAGAAGTGTCATTACGAACAATTACGGACAATTTTTACATAAAAGCGCTCGGATAAAAAGAACAATTGGACAGTTTTTATATAATTTATCATCCGAAAACAAAAGAAATTATTGGATCACATGAGAAATTGTATTAGGTTGGTGCAAAAATAATGTCGGTTTTTGACGTTAAAAAATACGTCAAAAACCGACATTATTTTTGCACCAACCTAATATAAAAAAAAATAAATCAAAGCATCTTGTCTGTCGTATTCAATTTATTTTATGTTAATAATGATAATTTATTGGAAAGCAAATTTTGTCTTTTTTTTTTAAATTTTCATTCTAATGTAAATCATTCAAGTGTAAATCATTAGGCATATTTATTGGGTCGCCACTGAGATCAATATGATTTTTTGTATTTATTGAGTTTTCACAAGTATCATATGTGCTTCAACTCGAGATCAGGTGGCACCAAGTTTTCAAATTTTCCTCGAGAATTTTCGCGATTATTCAAGAAAGAATGAACAATTTCAATTTTAATATCTTTTGGTGATTCTTTCAATAATCACCTGTATGATTATGAA